>JASGAU010344562.1:0-49511 GCA_030220045.1 Australoheros facetus
CAAGCTCCCAGGCCTCTGGTAGAGGACCCGAGCTTGGAGGGCAAAATAGACCGCCCGTAGGGGCGAGCTGGGATTTTTTTTTTTTTTTTTATATATATATTCTCTTAATTAATTTACTGCTTGAAAAATAACTGTCAAAAAGTGATAAAAAGAAATACTCAGCACAATTTTCCAAAGCCCAATAATACTAAGTCTAATGACTTTGTACTGGCCAACCAGTAGTTTACTAGTTTTTGATAGTGTACTATATACTGTAGCATACTATCAAAAATTAGCAAAGAAACCATAAAATAAACATATTTAAGAATTTTTTTAAATTACTCAAATCAGTTAATTGGAGTTATCAATATAGTTCAAGTCCTTATTAGATGTTCCCTTAACAAATGATTTCTTGATTGCAAGTAAAACCAATCATTCACTGCGACCTCATTATACACTTAAAATGGCCACGGAACACATGTTGTGTAACGGACTATCAGGTTTAAGATAATTTAAGAGATGTGCGTACTAAACAATTGGATAAACACACACTAACAGGAACATTTTGGTCTGTGCAGCATTTGACTTTTGTTTGCACAGTTTTGTTTACCCTGCACACACTCACCATGCCGGTAACCTGTTATATAAAAGCACTTCATTAATCTCTGTTACATAACTCACACCACGCATTCCTCAGTGTGCTGCAACCTACCATTGTCACCATGTGGCAGATAAACGAGGTCATTCCACTATTTTATCAATTTTTATTGTCTTTAGCTTCTTACTACATGTTTGCAGCAAGATGGTAATAACATATAGAGCTGTGGTCAGAAGTTTACATCATGCGGATGAATGCCATATTTTTAACGATTTCTTTGAACTATTCTTCTTCCAGGGTGGAATGATTGTACGGCATACATCTTTAATGACTTTTAAAAAACAAGAACTGGGTGCTCAAATTGAATTTGTTTTGGATTTTCTCTAATCCACACAGGGTCAAAAGTACACATACAGGCTCAAAACATGCACTCGCTTAAATCTTTTAATAACTGGTGCTGCAGGTTCTACAATGTATTTTAACTTGACAAGACCAAGGCCTATTAGCTTCTCATTCGTGATTGCAACTGGTAGTTTCTCTTTGCCCGCATTAAGAGGATTTATTTGACAGCACTCACTGGATTGGCCAATACTCGGAACAATGGGAAAGTCCAAGGAACTCAGTGAAGATCTAAGAAGGAGAAGTTACACAAGTTCGGAAGGTCTCTTGGAGCCATTTCTGATCATCGCTTCAAATAAATGCACTTAAGTATAAGTTATTCTGATGTGTCACCACTCTGCCAAGGTCTGGAAGAAGACCCAAACTGTCACCCTGACCATTTAAAGTCACTGAAGATGTATGTCATATAATCATTCCACCCTGGAAAAAGAAAAGTTCAAAGAAATCATTAAAAGCCCCAAATTACAATGACATTCATGCCCGTGATGAATGTAAGTACATTTCTCTCTAAAATGTATGTGTAAGGGAATATTTGCATATGTTGATGAATATAAGAGCCTGTTTCAGGAATTGTGAATTAGTGCGCCTTTATTTTTTCCCTCATATTTATCAAATAGGATGTTAAAGCAAAAGTTCAGGAGCTTCTTATGCTTAGACTGGAGCTAACTCATGACCATTCCAATGTTAGTTTAGAGTCACAAAGTTTTTGTATAATGTAATCAGAGGAAATGCTCCCTCCAGTTTTTCCATGGTGTATTTAACATCGCAGTCCTGCAGGGGAGGCTCTGAACTATGTGCCTTCTTGAATTGGCACTCTCACTGTAGCTCTCTGACTGGAGAGCAGTCTGGAGGGGGGAAAAAAAAGGGGTTGGGCAGCTGATGCAGCCTCACCCAGCCATGTAAGGCAAGACAACCGTGGCTTCCCAAGTACTTAGTCATAAAGACAGAGACAGTCTGGTTCACAGCTGCCTGATCATCCCCGGGAAGAGTCCCAGACAACTTTCTCTGCCCAGGTAGCTATCAGAGTGATTCTTTGTGAGATAAAGTGAAGGACTGGTATGGTGATTGTTATGAATGTAAAATGTGTGATAGTTCTTGTGGTTGTAATCGTTTTGTTGCATCATGAGGTACAGCGCAGTGGTTGGTATATGATTCATTTGGTTTTGTCTTCCTAGTAAAACAGTCGATACATGATCTCTGCAGGGGAATTCCTTAAATGAACATTACCCTTTGTTTTATCAGCATTATTTATACAGCAAGCAAACATCAGAGTTATATTATTCAATCGGAATTTATGTGATTCTGTCACATTTTGTTTCACCTCCTGTATGCTAACAGCAGTCATGAGTTTGTTACATAAAAGTAATTGTAAATGTTTCCGGTGCCACCTCCTATTTGTCAGTTGCTTTTCAGTGTCATGAAAAAATGATTCAGCTTTCATTGTATTAGTGAAAAATTCTGTTGGCATTATTCACATGAGAGGAGTCTATATGAATACCTAATAATGTGTACGTCTGGTAGGGTAGGATTTGTGGATAACAAAAAGTTGTTTTAAGCAGATAATGACTTCTCCATTCATACGCTGTTTAGACTTGTTGCTTGGTAATGAAACATATTTGTTTTGACTAGTGGTAGAGATGGATAGATTTCACGCTTGGCTGTGAACTCGGGGGTCCTGCTGTGTGTTACTGCTCAGTCTGGTTCACTTTTCTCTTTCCCAGTTCTCAGCTTGCTACAATAATCTCTGAGTGCTTGAGCCTTTATTTTCACTATGACATCATCTCTCCAGATCAGTACACAGCAGTCGGAGAGGCGTTTGTGCTCTTGATTGTGTGAGTTCACTGGTGATATCAGGACGCTCTGGTAACCCAGACTCTGAGGCCAAGCTGTGATGCCACCTACTAATCAGTACCCATGAGTCAGGCCTGACAGATTTATAACCAGCTGTTTTCATGTCTCCTGGGAGTCTCATCCAGTAAAGATGATGTGATCTGCAATGCTGTTTAATTTTTAACTTGATTATCTCAGCATCAGAGATAAAGACTCTGCTTATTTCTGCTCTGCTCTCTGTTCTTTGTGGTATGACTCATTCTTTTGTACTAAGTCATTATTTAACTATACATCTATCAGTTTTAGGAAGTTGCTGCCGCATTACATCCACTGAAGGAGGTACAGACAAGTGGAAATTTGTACAGTAACTTTGGCACTACTCAGTACTCCTGCTCCATTGTCTGTTATGATGAAAGCAGGACAGCAGTCAAGTTTTTTTCTAAAGGACATTTAAAAACAACAGCAGTTGACCAAAGTGCTGTACATTTAAAATAAATAAATAGAGACAGAAAACAGATTCTCCCTTTGGCCTCACTGCTGCTGCTCAGCTACACAGTTGACATACACTGAATATGTGCCCCCAGTTGCAGATTTTTTACCAGAAGATTTATCTCAGCACTTCATTTGCATCTTTTCATTTTACCCTGACAATCACACCATTTGGTTATCCCATTGTATTTACAAAGAGCACAACATGGAAGTTCGTGAATAAACTGGTAAATAAATATTACTAAAGTTAACCCATTGTGCTAATAATAATAGTTCTCCTTTAAATATAAAGTACTGATCACTTGCCTGAGACACGCTTACTCATCAAATGTAGTAATTTGTTTTGATTGGACACATGAGATATTTCATAAATCACTGATTACCTGATGAAAAAACATGGTTATAATAAGTGCCAATAAATTATATATAGGCATTATTTTATGTTAGATTTTACAGTTTCATGATCAATCTGATATCAAAAAGCATGTAGAAGAGCACACCATTAGTTGCAATTCATATACTGTAGTAATGAAAAAAACAGCCGTCCTGATGATTTGTTTTACGCTTATTCAGTGGTGCTTTGTTTCATGCCTTTAAGGAAGAATCAATCAACACTAATAGAAAAGCTCATCCCTTAGTGGTACTGATATTATCAGTTAGACTATTTTCAATAGATTAAGTTCGAGGTTTGCTGCCTCATGAAACCGGTATATCTGTAAAGATAACACTCCTTTGTGCAAGAAATACCACTTAACTTTGAAGCCACTGTGTTCTTTATGCTTTGAGGTTATACGAGGTTAGGTTTTTATAAAAGCATTCCCTGAGCTGCACAGACAAGCCTAGAGGAGCAGTTCTCACAAGTACCTGCCTCTTTGTCTCAAGAGTGGAAGCAAATTATTATCTGCGCTGTAGATGCACAGAGCGGATGAAAGGGTGGGTTTTATTATGTTCATTGGAAAAGTGTGAGTGCATGCATTACCATGCAGCAGAGAGACAGTGGAAGTATGCAGCTGTGGTGATATACTGTACAACTGTATAACCTGCTAACCTAAAAAATATATATCATTTTGGATTCCTGAAACTCTTTCTACCAGACTACACCTGGCAAATGTATCACTCTGCAGAGAAGGACTGGTAGATAAAATCCATCTGTAACAGGAGCCTCATGCTAGTGGCAGGATCTATAATAATGATGGTATCCCGACTGAGCTAAGCTACAATGTTAACAAAATGCACACCCTTTATTTGACTGGCAGATGGAGACTGGTGTTTTTACAAGGAACGGCTTGCAATAAGGCTTGTGTGGGTTTTTCTTTTTTTAGTATTGGGATGATTTCTAGAAGGAGACTTTCCTGCTGAGTTTTCTTTCTTTCTTTTTTCCTGGCACTTTGCACACCATGAGGAAAGTGACACCTGGTTTCATTATATTCAGACTAAGGCAGATATTTCTACAGGTGATTCTTTCAAAACATGATACAGCTTAGATTACTTAAACAGCAAGCTAGAGGAATATATGTAAATTAGATTTTCAGGGGATCTATGCCCTTAGGTCAGTTCTGTTTTGTCCATACATGCACGTAATGTAATTTGAGCAGGCCGGGATGGCAAAAGCATTCAGCAATTTTGTGATTTTTATTTCACCTTGGCACATGATCACAGGTAAAGGCTATCTGCTTTATAATAACACATAATAAGCACTTTTTGTGGGAGAGGTAGTTAATCAGTCTTGCAAGTCAGTTGCTGGGACTGTTTTCATGCAGCTGTAATATTGACCTCTCTTGCACCTGGCTCCTCCATTGTATGCAGTCATTTTGTGAGCTCTGACTTGTAGTTCATTACGACTATTACTGTCAGCAGAAGAATGGTGTGTGGCAAGGTGCGAAACACTGCGTTCAGGTGCACTGCCAACACCGCCCAGGGCGCGCCTGCCCCATGAGCCTGTCTGCGTCTCTGTGAGAGCACAGCCCTTGAGGAGTCCCTCCCTCAGATCAAAGTTTCAGAGTTGGCTTGCCTCTCACCACCTCCCCGCTGATGGTTTTCAGGTGACACAACAACTCTCTCGGAGCTGCTGTACAAGCTAAGCCATTTGTTTGAATTGCAAACAGAGAGCTGCTCGCTTACGTCAGTATCAAATGTGCTCCCCACATTTTGCGCGTTGCGTGACAGGGCGTGTTCACACAT
This sequence comes from Australoheros facetus, assembly GCA_030220045.1. Classification (NCBI taxonomy): domain Eukaryota; kingdom Metazoa; phylum Chordata; class Actinopteri; order Cichliformes; family Cichlidae; genus Australoheros; species Australoheros facetus. Next base: position 5,477 of record JASGAU010344562.1, read on the forward strand.
GCACTGAAACACTGTAAAATCCTGAATGTGTTCCCACTTGTTGACACACAGTTTCATTTTGTGTCGGTGACCATCATGATGTGCAGCCACTAATTATCAAGTTGTGTTAATTAAAAGGGCTTCTTGTTGCTCATGCCTCAGTGGGCGTACCCCTGACTGCGTTGCCACAGAATTACTGGGAAGCCTGATACAGTTAATGGTATTTCACAGAAAAGGAGGAGCATTTTCAAAGTCTGGCAAATTATGTTGCTAGTCTTCACATGTGGAACAAAGTCTGTAAGGAACAATAGCAAAATATCTCATTATGGGATACTTTCCTCTTTCTGTTTGATTGTTTTCTTGATCAAAAGTACTATGATCAAAGTTTAGACTCTGAGCTTGTTTGGGTTTAGATCGTATCTGATGTCTCAAATACGTCTGTCTGCGTGCATACCATCGAAATTATTGTTGACTTGAAGCTGACGACAGACTGGTATGGATGTGTCAGCGCTTCTCACGTGTCATTCTCACTGGAAAAGCAATTAAAGGTGTGTAAGCAGGAACAATGTGTGAGTAACATTACTGTACTGTGTGGCAAAATGTTTCAGGAGCATACTGGGTGCCGCTGATGAAACTGGGTGATACAAATAAACGGAATATTATAGAGCAAACAAAGTGTGGATGTAAAATGTGATGCAGGTGGAGAGTTATGAAATTCTTTTGCACGGCCAAACATCTGCCTCTCTTTTCTCTCTTTGCATTTTATGTAAAACACGAGAATCCCAAATGCTTGTGAAATGAGTAAAAATGCCTTTCTGACAGAAAACAGGAGGCTGGAACCGGAAAAACATTTATGCCGTACTCAGGGAACACAATGAACAGCAGCTGTAAACATCTGGTGGTTTGTTTGTTTTACCCAGCTACACACAGTAGAAGAGAACAAATCATTTTTCAATAATAGTAATAGTTTGGGTATTTATTTGAGGATTTCAACCTAAGTTTATAAACCAAAAGAAAAAGGTATGACTAAAAATTAAAGACAAGAAAGAAGACAATTATATTGCAAGAACATTTTGTTTTGTTTATTTATGCTTTGGGCTATTGAACTACATGTCATTTTTGATGCTATCTAATTTCCTCTGAAGTCATCACCCACGCAAAGTTTGATTAAGGCCACGGATGATAGCCTGCACAGCAGAGCCACGAGGCACAAAGTGTTTTCATAGGAACCCAGTCTAAACAAAGGCTTAGCACACTAAGCAGCCTATATGTTCATATAGTGTAGGGTGGAGACACCCTGAAAGCAAGCTATACACAAGCTATACACTCCACACAAAGTGGATTTGGAGATAAGATAAAAATGAAGTGTTGCCTGACTCAGCAGCAGTTAAACTGTTATCCTCGTATTGCAGTGGGTTTTGTCTGTCAAAGAACCAAATGCTTTGTTTTCTTTGCACTTAAATGGGTGTTCCCAGTGCATGTTTTTACAGCAAGTATTTGTTTGCTATGTGAGATGACTATAATGTTTGGAAAGTTTAGGTGACTTTCTCAGGTGAGCTGAATCTATTAAATTATTTGTCTCTAAAGCAAGATCAGAGCGAATGCGGTCAAAGGTAGGGGGAAAAAAAGAGAAAAGTACCCCTTAAAAATGAAGTATGCACAAAGATATCTACAAAATAGAAAAGAATACAATACAGTAGCTTTGATCGAATCTACAGGACTACGGGACTGTGTGTTGTACATAAATCTAAATTTGTAAAAGCATGCATGACAAATAATCTCCATATTTTCTGCTTTTGTTGCCAAGGCAACACTGTTGAGTCTGGAGTGACTAAGCAGTCACGGATATTTCGAGTTTTTATATTTTTGTCCCTGACCGGACAGGCCTGGTTTCATTTTCTCCAGTGGGCAGAGTCATAATCACCAGACTTGTGGCCACAAGGACAGAGTGGAAATGTGTTCTCATTGAGCATTGCTAGGCTTCACAGTCTAACTGTGTGGCATCCGAGGGGAAACCTCCATAATGGGGAAGTTTTACAGNCCTCTTTCTTTCTCTCTCATGCTCTCTTAGCTCCACCTTCTTTCACTTGTGATTTTCATTTTGAGCCCTTCTCCTTTTTTTCATAGTTTTATTTTTCAAGCAATCATCAGTGCTCTCCATTTAGCAGTTCCTCTTATCTCATCTTTCATTTCAGGACCGTTGCAAGCAGCTTAGACTCACCCTGCAACATCAGGATCAGTCAGGCTACGCCTCAGAACGGCATAACAGTAAGGTACAAAGTTTGTTTACTGAGAGAAAGAAAGAACTGTTGAACCGGGAGCTTGATTTATTTATTTGTTCTGTACTGAATGTAGGAGAGCAGCATAGCAGTCGCGCTGCCACAGAAACCTGAGGAGCAGGAAGAAGAACCTCATACAGAAGTTGAAGTCATCAAGGTATGTGAGCTTGTTTTGCTGTCATGTTTGTTGTTACAGTGTGAGCAACACTACACATTTCAGTCTTAACTGGACTACAGTCACATCTATCATCTTACAAACTGTGTGTTATCCAGGTTTACCTTGAACGCCGCCCACCGGCAGAAAACATCAGGATGCTGACGGACGAGGTGTCGCAGATTCAGGAGGTGAGTGTGTGGACAAATCAAAGCTGAACTGCTAGTGGAGGAAACCGGAGTGTGTTTCTTTTAGCATAACAGTCAGATATGTGAAGGGACATAGCTGTGTTTGCTACATGGTACACATCTTTTTAATGCCTGATGTGCTTTCGTTCCTAGGTGAGGTACTGTCTGAAGACTCTGAGAGAGCAGATGGCAGCCAGGCAGAACAGCAGCACCAACAAGGTACACACCCTCTGCTTCAGAAACAGTATAACAGATTATCTTTGGTGAAGCAATTTGGAAGAGCTGTGATCTTAATAACTTAATTTTTGGGATCAAAAGGTTATTTGATTATTGGAAAAATGTGACTGGTAAATCGTTAAATAATAGTATATTTAGTTACTCGACTGCATCCCGAATTAAGTGTATTTTTAGAAGTTGTGTATATATGTACTGTATATAAGACAAATTTCCTTCGAGGATCAGACAGTGAAGACATTTTCTTCATGCAAATGAAGAAAAGTGTGTGTCAATAGTAAGAGTAGACCTTAACTGTCCCAATGTGGGTGCAGCTTTCTCTGCACTAATTCCACTAATCAGTTGTTCCTTTTTTTTCTATTCAGCATCCAGCCAATGGCTTCAGAGTCAATGCACCCGGGAGGAAACCGACTGTCATCAATGCCAACAGCGTCCACACCGATGCTCATGTAAGCTCACCGACGTTTTCAGCCTTATCTGACGTCTTCTGAAGGGTGCCTGCGTTGCTTTCATCATTTGATCATTCAGCAGTTTAATATGAACGAACCACGGGAAATGGAATCAGTCAGTTTCAGCTGCAGCTAATTTGAATGCATTCAAAATTTTATTCAAATGACTGCCATACCATTCGTAAAGGAAAAAATTGTCTGGCCCTCCAGCAGTTCCTCATTCATTCAAACCAGCCAACTGCCTGCTTTTGCACAAAAAAAAAATGTTGCCAGGCTCTCATAAGCTCATAACAAAGCTTACCACACACACAAACACACACACACACACAATATTGAATTTCCCATCCATTATTCTCGACTCGGGGCATCATAACAACTACTGTAATTCAACACCATTATCTACCAGGGAAGCAGTGTTAGAGCTGGGAGATAGTTTGTGTGTGTTTCTTTGTGTGTGCACTTACCAGTAACCTATATGTGTGGTATATAGGTAAGGTAGGGTTAATTTACACTTCCCTCTCCTGTAAGTGGTTTCAGATTATGTCGCGTTGGAAAGTGCATTAAATGGACCGTTTTTCTAGTAGAGTAAATCATTCTGTCTGCCTAAATAACAGCCCTGAGATAAAAGATTATCTCAGAGTTTAACAGCTCCTTGTCTAGATGTTTTTGTTACTTCAGGCTAGACCATTAAACCTTATAACACAAAGCAAATGGCCTGTCAGCAGCCTCTTTTGTGCCCTCTGGTTCAAGTAGCTTGTAAGATTAAGCCTAATTGAGCATGTCACTTTCTGTCTGTCTGCACTCTCAGGTTGGGGATAATCAGGAGGAGAGCGCCAGACTCAGAGAGGTGACCAGACGCCTGTATGCTCAGCTGAAGGAGATGGAGAAGCGGCATCAGGAGGAGATAGACAGAATGCAGGTGCATATCAGGAGATGAGTAACATGAAACGGCTTCCTGTCCATTTCCTGTCCACAGCAGCTATGACTCACCCGCTCTCTTACTTCTTTAAGCCTCCTCATTATCTACCAGTGTTATCTACCCTTGTTTGGATCTTTGCACCGCAGTGCATTCATCTGTCAGGACATGTAGGGCCACCGCCCACAGACAAACACTTTACCATAGAAGGTCATGTGCCATCTTTTTATTCTCTTGGTGGTTCCAATGAAATAGGAGGACATGTGGCGCCATTTACCGGGAAGCCTTAATGAATTTATAGTTTTTTATCAACATCTCAGGGATGCTAAATTTGGCAATGAATCCACCTTATCAAATCAATGAAAACCAGACTCGGGTTATTATAAACTTAAACTGTTCTTTATTAGTGTATCTATCTCTACTTTATGTCATGGCACACCAGAAAGTAAGTCTCACTTTTTGATTCCCCTTGCAGGCAGAGTCAACGGAGTATCAGGCCCATCTGGCTGAGCAGACAGAGCGGCTGCAGAAGGCTGAGAAGCAGTCGAAAGAAAGAGGTCAGCAGGTGGAGGAGCTGCAGAGGCTGCTAGGAAACATGGAGATTGAGAACGGCAATCTCAAAGACAAGGTGGCCGCAGGGGAGGCCGAGCTGCTGCAGCTTAAAGCAGAGAGAGAGGAAGGAGAGAAGGAGCAGAGGCAAGACTTTACACAAACTCATATCATAAGAAGTTTCTAATAAATCAGAGAATGAAGAATTTCACTTCTATGTCCTTCAGTACAAGAAAAATAAAATTTTACTCCAGTACTTACATTATATAAGCTTTCTCATGTATCTGCTTCCAGGTGTGCAGAGCTCGAGAAGGAGGTGACTGTCCTGAAGGAAAAGATTCATCATCTTGATGACATGTTAATGAGTCAGCAGAGGAAGGTCCGCCACATGATCGAACAGGTATTCATGCACACAAGTGTGTTGTCTAGCGGTGCATGGTGCACACAGACAAATTCAAGGAAGGAAAATGAGCTCTCTAGTGCTCACAAACACACAGGAAGCCACTAATGAGAAAATGTTTGAGGAGGCGGACAAATGAAGTAGAAAGAAGCCAAACGGAAGTGTGCGGTGAAACAGAACCGGTGGCATGAATAAGTGATGCTGCATCTGTCTCAAATAACAAGCATCTTGTTTTTCTCCTGAGCATCTCTCATTGTTTGTTTGTTTGCTTGTTTCATCTGTAACACAGCTGCAGAACTCCCGCACGGTCCTCCAGGAGAGAGATCGAGCCATCAGGGATCTGGAGGAGAAGGTGGCTTTCCTAGAAGCAGAGGTGAGGAATTTAAAAAAAAAAAAATGCAAATAAACCTATTACTTGCTCGGTTGATTTATTTCTATTTTCTTTCTTTTTCTGAAGCCTCTCTTTTTAAAGATTTACAACTTAATTAGAATCAATAATCGTATTGGCCAGAGAGCCTCAAACGGACCATCAGTTTTTGGTCTTTTCGGAAGCTTTGCTGACAGCAGGAAAAATATAAAACTGTACCTGAGTCAAAATTGTACCTGTGTGTTTTGCCTAGAAAAAGAAGCCAAAAGAATGCAGTTTAATCTCTTTAAACCTCTTCCTGTTTGCAGAACAAAGAAATGCATGACCACATGGAGTACTTTCTGGCAGGCCAGGAGCCTCCACCCCCATCTACTGAGAACAAGCCAGAGGTTGTTTATAGGTGAGCCATCACTTCCTAATTTCCACCCCTTTTTGTCCTTTCTGGACAACTGTCTATTAGTCATGCTAGAGTCAAATATCTAAAACAACCTCTTAACACTGCCCTTTTTCTTCCTCACCTCTGTACAGCAAACCGCTGACACCAACGACTCAGAGCAGCAAAGCCCTCCCATTCATCAAAGTCATTGAGATCAAATCGTGATTGGAGCAACAACCAAAGGATTTCCTGAAGTTAAATACTGTGTACATATTTATATATTTAACCACCTACTAGTATGTAAAATGTAGTTTTGCGGCATTTGTTGCTGGATGTTTTAACAGGCCTCACGCACATTGTGTTGATACCTCGTTGTTACGTCTGGGGCTGTTCTTTATACTTCCTTTAGGTTTCCTCAAGCCAAATCTTAACAGGGATCCATGCAGAATCTGAATAAGCTGTTTCAGCAGGTCAAACTAAAAGGCAAGTCAGTTAAAAGCTGTTGCTAGTTGAGGTCAAGTGCACAAATAATCGCAATGTTTTTAGTGTTTTCAGCTCTTCTTCCTGACCACAGTCCCTCAGGGTTCAGAGGTCAAATTCCTCAGTGCTTTGCACCACATTGCCAATAGCAAGCGTGCAGTTATGATGTCAATAATAAAATATGATTTATGCTTAACTAAAATATATATTTTTTTTGACATTAGAGTGGGTCAATCATACTAAGACATAGTGCTGTTTTGATATAACTTGTTTGAGCTATGCTGGGAAAGACTGCCACGTACTGCCTCAATGTGCTTATTGTACAGGCCAATCATGTCTTGTGCTAAAAGGTTATACATACTAATGCTCATTTAACTGATCAACTTGCTTATTTACATAATTGCGCATTCTTCGCATTGACTTTGCTGCTTCTTTCTATAAAATACTTTGTTGCAGTCCAGGATGCATATTTTTAGTAAGTAACCTTATACTGTGAACAGTGTAGATACCTTGAAATTCAGTCTGTGTCATTTTGCTGTAAATTTCATCCAATTTTATTTAAATGTAATAAAAGAACTGGTTTATCCAATTAATTTGTTTTGCAATGCTTTTATTGTGTGTCGCTACATCCCTCCGCCATGGCCTCACACTGCCACCTAGTGGAAATCTTGGGACACTGACTATGAAGAAGAGGGGGGAAAAGTTCCCTTAAACCACAAAAACATAAACTTATGAATTAAATAAGTTAATATAAATATCTTACATTTGTACATTAATCAAACATTTGTATTTACAATTTCAACTTGCAAGAAAAAAATTAATTCTGGTGACTTCCTGCTTTTACAAAAATGAAATGAAATCTGCGCCAGGCTGGCAACAATTGTTTTCCTCTGCACACAATTTACAACAAACCAACACACAGTAAAAGAAAAAAAATGCTGGGATAGCAAGACTTTAACAGTTATGTCATTTTCTACATCACAAATATGGGGGATGACAGTGCTCTCAGACACTGTCCTATCTGAGCTTGCTATAAGTCTTTTTGTGATTTGACGGTTTAAAGCTCATTTTTGAAACCGACCAATTAGTCTGTTACAGCTTATTGCATCCCAGCAGACTGATCACACACCACAAAACCACATTCTGACAGTCAGTGTATCACAGCGTGCTCTCCAGTGTGTTGTAGTTGTCTTTGAAACTTTTGAGCTCCAGAAAGTGTTTGGGCCTCTTGCTGCGCTGGCCAGTGGAAGGCAGGTAAGTGACCTGGATGGTGGAAGGAGTGCTGCGGACAGGAGAGCCTATCAGGTCCTTGGCTGCGGATTGGTGATGCTGGTCGAGGCTGGTGGTGCTGGAATAGGCCTTCACACTGGGGGAGGTGAAGGGGGGAAGCAAGAAAAAAGAGGGATTACTACACATGGAAGGCATTTAGAACGAAAAAGTACTATTAAAGTTATTACATGGATATTTGTACTGAAACAAATTAATTCAAAGCTACTGCAGAGTCTCTATAAAATGTATGCTGTGTCTGACAATGCAGACTGGGTCACTTGTTAGAACAGCAATACGACTATCAGTTTCAAGTCTGGAGAAGCACAGTGACACTTACACGTCAGCCAATTCGTTGAGAGCTTGCTGATATTCAAGAAACTCAGCTTCCCCAAACACCTGAAACAAAAATATTTAAAGCCAAATCAGATGAAGGAATTAAACCCATTATGTTCCTGTCTTTTATTAAATCTGACAAAAAAAAAAAAAAAAAAAATTATGCACCCCAGTTCCATGGCGAGCGCTGTCGTAGCCTTCAAGCAAACGGTCAATGAGTGCACTGCGGCTGCTCTTTATCAGAGAGTGGGAGTTGCGCAGCTCAACCAGCCAGTTCCTGAAGCTGCGTCCAGTAAATGCACTGGGGTTGCCACTTATCTCCTGCAAAGGAATTCCTGTGATAACAAGAGGGAGGAAGAAAAGGTGAAGGTCAGAAAAGATTAGGTTTCAGTGCTTTAAAAGGGACAGAAAAACATGAGAAGAACAGAATTAAAAATGATTCTTACAGGAAAAAACCTGGGACACAGCAGTAAATGTAAATGAAAACACAATGCAATGATCTGCAAATCACTTGAACCCCATATTTAACTTCAACGTGAAAATTGTGTCTCAAAAAAGTTTGGACAAAATTATGGAAAAACTTGCGTAATGCTTAAAACTACTTGGTGGACATATCACTGCTAAACTGGCAACAGGTCAAATGGTTAGCAGTTCAACAATCTCAGGATGTTTCTCAATATACTATTGCAAATCATTTGGGGATTATATCATCTATTGTTCTAGTGTCGACAATGTTAAAGGAATCAGAGAAGTCAGGCTGTCAGGTGGCACAGCAACAACTCTGGAACACTTCTGAAAGCCACTGCAGGTCCGCACAGACGTAAGCTGCATCTACAAAGCAAGTTAAAACTCTTCTGTGCATATATATAAATAAAATTCATACATGCTACTGCCTAGTCTGACCCAGAACTCATTTAAACTGGACTCAGCTTAAGTGGAAAACACTGCATGGACTGAGATAAAGAGGAAAGTTGCTGTCCAGTTTCAAAAGCCATGTCCGTGGTATAAGGGGCCATTACTGCAATAGCACAGCTTGTATATCTGCAAAGGCTCCATTAATGCTCTGTGACAATAACATGGAGCAACATGCGCTACCACCCGGGCATCTTTTTCAGGGAAGGCCTTGCTTATTTCAGCAAGACAATGCCAAATCATCTTTTGCACATACTCTAACAGCATGGCTCTGCAGTAAAAGAGTGACGGTGCTGAAGTGGCCTCCCTGCAGTCCAGATCTGCTCAATGAAAACATCTGGTACATTATGAAACAAAAAAAAATGAAAAGGGAAGCCCCAAACTCTAATCCTATATCAAGCAAGAATTCAAAACTACAGTCATATAACATCTTATAAGTAAACCCTTATGGGTGGTGAAAAAGATGAGGTGGTGTAAGACAGCTGTAAACATGCCCCACATGATGCTGGCATCAAGTTTTAAATGAGCATCTCCTTCTTTTTTCAACTGCTCCCTTTAAAGGCAACCACAGCAGATCATCTGCCTCCATCTCACCCTATCTCTAGCACCCTCTTCTGTCGCACCAAACCTTTTCATGTCCTCCTTCACTACATCCATGAATCTTCTCTGTGGTCTTCCTCTTTTCCTCCTGCCTAGCAGATCATCTACCTTCACTACGTCGGCTCCTTGCGGCTTCACTGTTACACCTGTCTCCCTCTCATTCAAACATGTGGATTCCATCTTGCTTCTTTTGACTATCATTCCTCTTCTCTTCAGAGCATACCTCCACCTCTCCAGGCTCTCTTCTACGTCCATCCTCTACAAACATTATAGTCCACAGACTCCTGCGTCATCTCATCTTATCAACCTGTCCATCACTGCAAACAAGAAGGGGCTCAGAGCTGACCCCTGATGTAATCCCACCCCCCACCTTGAACCCACTTTCTACTCCTACTGCACACTTCACCACTGTTTCGCTGTCCTCATACATGTCCACAATGAGCATATATTTTCAAAATACTTTTTAACTTTTGCTTTTGTGCTACCTCCAATTAAATATGTGGTTCACATGATCGGCAGATAATTGTATGGTGTTTTTATTTATATTTACACTTTTATTATGCTACTTGACAAACTATTTCCACACCAGGGGAGATAGCATGGGTGAATTTAATATACTGATAAGTTAATGAGAATGCTGCCGTATTCACTGTCAGAATGAGTAAATTTAAGCAACAAATGTTATCTCTCACCTGAGTCACGGATGGCATCCAGAGCTTTCATTCTGTACAGGTAGTTGTAGCAACCTTTGAAACACAAGATGTCTTACTGTTATGTTTCAGAAAACGGACAATATTTGCTTAACATTCGTTTTTAAAAAAAAAGAAAAGAAAAAGAGTAAAAAGAGGTGACTGACTAATTTGTGATCCCCGCTTCAGCCTGTCGTCTTCTTCTGACAGGAGACGAGGTTCATAACGTATCTCATGGACCTTGGACAATCTGGACTCAATCTCCTCCCTCAAACCCTGTAAATTCATTCATGAAGGAAAATGCACAACTTATGAATTACTTCAGCATTAATCTTAAAGCACAGAAAGTAGCCTAGTTTTAAAAACAGAAAAGATCCAACTCACCTTTGGTGCATTGTGACCAATAGGTACATGTGGGCCCCGGCGGGATCTCATTGCAAAGCGCATGATTTGCCTTTTGACGAAGATAAACAGCAGCACAAACACCTGAACACAAAACCAAACGTGACGGGAAAAAGAGTTAAAACTCGTGACAGCCGCACGATCATGTACAAGGGGCGAGCGTTACTTTAACTTACTCACCAAGCTCCCATAGGCCATGACCAAAACAACATTGACCCCAGATAACGGCGAGGACTCTCCCATGCTGCCTATCGGTGTTTACAGTCTATCCAACACTACAGCTTCAAAATATTCGTCTATAAAACAAAATATCAGCAACCGAGCTAATACGGCCCTTCTTGTTTATGGGCATCATGCGCTAAATTTTGCTGTTTAGCTTTGAGTTAGCTTTGCGCCGTGAGGGTGGGGCCAGAGCTGATTTCCGCCTGTGAGGATTACCGTAATGACCACGTAAGAGAGACACGTTAAACGGACTTCCTGATGTTATTATAGGTTATTATAGTTAACTAAAACTAAACTAAAATTAACTAGGTGTAAAATATATATATAAGTTAAGTGAAATAAAAATAAAAGCAACTAAGTAAAGCTTTCACAAGTTTTTTGTTTTTGTTGTGTTTTTGTTTTGTTTTGTTTTTTCTATGCCAATTGCTAATTTCTTAAATGTTGCCTCTGATAAATTATCTTAACACAGACAAAAATGAAAACTAAACGTTTTCAAACAATATAAACTAAACTTAAACAACAACACCCACTCTGGAAAACAAAAACTCAAAATGAAACAGAAATAAGTAAATATTTAGAAAATCCAAATAACCGTCTAATATAAACACTGAACCCCAAGACTTCAAAACACCTGAAACTCGAACATTACATTATAATGTTTGTACTTTTATAACATACAAACCAAACCATTTAGTTATTTAGAATCATTTTGAGTTATTTAGATCAAAGTTTTTCATAACTTTACCTCGATAATATTGTGTCTTACCTAAATATATTATTCGTCATATGTTTACATATAATGACAATAAAGTCTTCTTGAATCTTGAATCATATTTGTAACACATTCAACACTATATCTAAAATTAAATATTTATACTTATAATTTTAACAATTTCATTTGTTGTTTTTATTATTACCTTACTATTATTACCTTTATTCTTCAACACAGCCTGAACTCTCTTAGGCAGCTTTCTTGTCATTTCTTTAAGTAGTCTTCCCGAATACTTTTCCAGGCTTCTTGAAGGACATTCAAAGCTCTTCTTTGGATGTTGGCTACCTTTTGTTGTGTTCTTTGCTAAGATGATCCCACACAGCTTCAATAATTAGATTAGATTAAACTTTATTAATCCCTTTGGGAGGGTTCCGTCATTGAAATTAAAGAAATTAATGTTGAGGTCCAGGCTCTGGGGAGGCCACTCCATGACTGACAGTGTTCCATTGTGTGTTTTTCTTTACAAGTATGCTTTTACTGTATTGGCAGTATTTGGGATCATTGTCATGCTGAAAAATGAAGATGTTGCCAATCAGATGCTTTCCGGGTGGTATTGCAAGGTGGACCAAAATCTGATAGGAATTTTCTGCTTCCACAATTCCATCATTTTTAACAAGATCCCCAACACCGCTGGTGAAATTCAGCCTCAAATCACGACAGAGCCTCCACCATGTTTTACAGCTGTCTGTAGACACTGGTGTACCTCTCTTCAGACCTCATCCATATATACTGACAACAGTTTAAACCAAAAGTTTCAAATTTGGATTCATCATGCCGTAAGACCTGTTGCTACTGATATTCAGTCCTGTTCTTGTGTAATTTGGCATACCTCAGCCTTTTCTCCCTGTTTCTTGTCCTTAAGAATGGCTTCTTGATAGCTGCCCTTCCACTGAGACCATTTTTGGATGGTCATTCAGTGAACAGTAAATGGATCAAACTGAAGGGCCAGATGAATCTCTCAGGTCCTGTGTCAGGTCTTTGCTGGATTTTCCCCATTTCTTAAGGACATGATTTTCCGATATTGTTCATCTTTTGTAGATTTTTTTTTTAGGACTGAGACTTTTGTCCTCCACTTGTCCAGTTTCGTCAGTTTTTTTTAAGCACACACCGCACAACATGCCAAGATATGCCAAGTTTTCAGTTAATAGGTCTTTGGGAATAACAAAAATACTATTTTATGCCTGTCAAATGATTCAACTAAAGAAATGGGAACACGCTGTGTTTTTGTGACAGGCTGCTAGTAAAAAAAATGCCTGAAGATGGAATTTTAAAAAATGGGTTATTTGCTAAGTTGTTATTTGTAGACACAACATTGGTTATCCTTTGAGTTTAGATGCCATTTTTATGCCTTTAAATTATTCATAGGTCAGTGTTAAGTGGCTTAAAAAAATCCCCTGAAAATGGTCAGGTATAAGAACTGGACTGGAAATGAGTGAAAAAGCAGCCAAAGAAAAACTTTGAGAGACCTTCAGAAAGCCTGGAGAACTGTTGCTAACACACTATTTATGTTATGCACATATATACTTCATATGAGGGTATTATTACGTGTGTACATACATATAGATTACTACTTAATTAATTAAGCAGTATTAATATACTTTAATGCATTATTGCAAACACAGTTGAATATCTGTATTATTATTATTATTATTATTATTGCTTCTCCAGCCCTGTCACGTCCCCGCTGACGTTATATTACTGATCACGTGGTGTGGGTCCAGTTTCCTCGAAGCGCTCCGTAAACCACGTGACGCAGCTCTCCGTGGTGTCAGAGTGGAAAAGAAACAGGTAAATTCACAGTCTCTCGCTTATTGTGTGAGCGAGTCGGCTGGTTTTATTTTTCTCAATTTAGTCGTAATAGCTCGGGGTTCAGGATTTAAATCCTGTCCAAAATCCGACTCCGGAGGTCGACAGCGAGATCACTTGTCAGCTGGTTGTGTAGCAGTGTGTAATATTGAGCCGGGTTTCTGGTCAGTATCGCCTGTTATTTATTTTCATTTTAGCGGCCTGTAGGCCTACCCTCAGCCTCGGTGTTTTTTTTAATGTCCTCAGCCCCGTCCGTCAGAGCACACCGGGGCCACTGGCTGTAAATGTTGCAGAGCGGTGGCGCTGCTGCTAATTCGCTAACGTAGCTAATGTTGCTTAGCTATCGGAGAGGACGTTAGTTTGTTGAGTTAGCGTGGCTATCACTCGTTAGCAGACAACCGGTAGCACCAGAGTGGCATGGGCGTATTTATTTATTTATATATTTGGTTCGTCCTGTCGAAACCTAGACCTCCGTTGCCAGTTAGTTGTCGGTAAGCTAATTAAATTGTTTGCTATCAAGCTAAGTTAGCTTGCGACGCAGCCTTATGTAGGCAGGTATCAGTGTTTAGTTAGCTGGTTAACTGTTAAAGTTAGCTTCGTTGTCGCCATGAGGTGAAGCCGTGAGAAGCGGAAGCCCACCGAGACTTGAAAGCTGGATGCTTTTCCCTCAAGTATTAGCTTGCTGGCTAGCATTTTGGCCATGTGGCTGGATAGTAGATTTGGATATCGTCGACGGGCCCTGGTTTTAGGCTTGTTTGTGCGCGAGTCAAAACAGGGTTTTACGTAACGTGTGCAAGATTAAGGAGTCGATAGCAAGGTTAACAATTTGCTGTATGTGATTGTATGTTGTCTTCCCCATTTGATGTTCTCTATAGTATAAATATCTCTATTTTTTTAAGACATTCGGTTGTTTGGTAATATAGGTTAACCCCACCGCCGAGGATGTTTTAATGTATAAAGAGTTGCATCATCCTGAGAAGGTAAATAAGTTGGTGCTCGTTTTCCATGTGTGCAGCTGCACCCAGTGCACTAAGGAGCGCTTGCTTTTTTTTCCCCCGGATAGCCTTGGTTTAAGACATGTTCTGGGAACAAAGCTGATATCACTGCCAGCTTCCAGCAGACCGTTAAGCAATCAGGCAGTTTGAAGAATTGGGATTGTACCATACACATAAGTAGGTCACAGTCACAGGACCTTCTAACACCCCCTCTCACCCTTCTCTTCTCAGGTGTTATTCCTTTGTAAATACTGTTATTTGTATATACTGTAAATGATGACGTCCATGGGCGGGAACCGAGCCCGGGGCAGCTGGGAGCAGACACAGGGCCAGACACAGAGCCAGACACAGCACAAGCAGAGGCCTCAGGTACCCTCACACCACCTGTCACACTGCCCAGATGCTCTGTGATATGCACTAGGATTGAATATAGGCAGACTAAAGGTGTTTTTTATTTACTACTCATTACATAATTGTTTCTGGCTGCAACATTACATATTTGACTAGATTTGAGATCGTTCAATATAACTTTGTTTATTTACTCTGTGTAAGGGGCTTTGGCAGGTGATGCCACCCTCACTATAACAGTTTTGGATGAGTTTCAAGATGACTCAAAGTTAGGGACATGCTTCAGAGCAATCAGTGATTTTAAAAATCCAAAAGAAAATCCCTTATTGTGAGCTTTGGGGATTACAGTTTCAAATTGAAATCCATCAGACACTGATTTGACCAGAAGGTGTATTCAGATTTAATAGTTACAGTATCAAGCCAGTGGTTACTGTTTGATGAGATAAACTAGTTGTGTGAAAGAGGTTGTTTATAAGTGTTAGTATTACTATTAAGCATTGTACTCATATATTGTGGAAAGCAGTAAATTAGGAACTAGTAATGTAAACCTGAAGTGAATGCAAAGCTGCTGCCAGATTTCAGTATTAATTTAATGCTAGACAGTTTATACATTTCTAAATGTGAGCTTCACATTATGAGTTTTCAAGAATGCTAATTCTGTGTTTAATGATGCAATTCTCGGATGTTTTTCACTCTCTTGGAAAAGGCTACCGCAGAGCAGATCCGACTTGCACAGATGATTTCAGATCACAATGACGACTTTGAGGAAAAGGTCAAACAGGTGAACAGATGCACTTAATTTTTGTCCTGCTGTTTAGTTGTTCCTGCTCCTTTTATAGTGGCACTATTTTGTTTATTGGCACATGTATAGTATTGCAACATTTATTATGAATTGCATCTGACATTTATGCATGTCTTTTGTGTTATGCTTTGTACTTATCTGCACAACTGCCAGATAACTTACATTATTAAATGAAATTATACAGGATGTGGCATTAGATGATATCTGGTCGGTCAACTTTAATGATCAAATCATTAATGTTGACAAATTTACATCAGTGTCATCTAAGGTCAGAAAATTCAATAAATGGGTCATCATGACCTTTTGATTTGAGAGTTTACGTTTCATTCATCACAGCGTGTTCATTTAGAAACTACATTCGGTCAGAGTCTTTGTAGAAAATTAGCTTTATGTAGTAACTGCTGGTTACTTATGGTGTTGTGTGTGTGTGTAGATGCTGAAACCCTGCTCAAATCTCAGCAAGCATGTGGCTAACCCATCTTTTCTGACCTTTTAATTAAAATTTTAGGGTGTTTTGTTTTGTTTTTTGAGCGTAATTAAAAAAATTCTACATTTGTGGAATAGTTTCTTTTTTTAATGACATCAGAAATGTCATGGGTCAGCTGTCTGATTGTGACACCCCTCCTTTTCCAGCTGATTGACATCACAGGCAAGGACCAGGATGAGTCTATGATCGCACTGCATGATTGCAATGGGGATGTCAACAGAGCCATCAATGTGTTGCTGGAGGGCAGCCCAGACACTGTGAGTATTGGCTTTGTGTGAAGGCTTATGCTGTGAGGGCCAGATTCTCGTCAAATCAGTACCACACTGGATGCTACAGTCACATTAGGGAAAACCATGGTTGGAGACAGCAGCATGACTAAAACTACTGCGAACGTGTGCAATGAATTTGCAGTGTTGTTGCCTTTGAAATGGTTGCTTTGAAGACAGGGACCACACACAAATGCCATGTTCAAAGTGACTTTGGTGCATCAAGACGGCGATAAAATAGCAATAAGTTGGAGTCGGTCTGCTATTAGTTTGCAAATGAATGGTGTCAAGTACAGCAATAGAGCAATTAACTGTGATAAATTGGCAAAATTGCAAATCTATTGCTGTCTGTTGCACATTTGTTGCTGTCTACATACAGAGAAATTCACATTTACGTACATCCAGAGTCCAGCCAAAACCTCCTAGATTTGAAACACTAATTCAGAAATTCCTCCACAAATAGCGATGTACTTGCTGCAGGACTGAAATCCAACTGCTTAATGAAATAGGTGCTTGGGAACCTTGCTTTTGTAAGGAATATAACCAGAATACAAGTCAGACAGTTGAGTCGAGTTCCCTATTGTAAAGAGACTCGTTGCAGATGATTAGCCCTCATCATTGCAGACTGATTGATTGCAAAGTGTTGGCAATCTGTCTGCATTTATAAATTAGACAGCAACTATTTTCAAACCTTTGCCAATCTGAGTGTGATTGCAGTCAGTTTGAGTGAGGCTGTGATTGTTTGGAGACAGGCTGGCTCCCACCAGGCGACCTGTGCAGTCGCTTTGCGATTGAAAGTGGCCAATGCAACTTTGTAGAGTCAGTTGCTGAATGTGAGAAAATTCAGTGCAATCACTGGGCAACCGTCCTCCACCTCCCAGTCACAATGAAGTTGCCATCCTATTTTTACTCTAGCGTTTCTGAACCATTAGAAAACTGATACTGTATGGACTCTTAAAGTATAGCAAGGGTTGAACGTGGGGAGGGCTTTCCTACTTTAAACAAAGTAAAATGTCAGTGTTAAAATGTGCATAGAGAAGTTCATGGTAAACACATTTTGTGTTTTCTTCATCAGTATGCCTCCTTTGCATCCCCCTAGTATGTTGTCTCTGACCTGTTGAGAATTAGGACACTTTGGGAGCACAGTGGTCTGCCAAGGCTAATGCCCTGTCTCAAAGTTTGTAATTAAATATAATGGCTTCTTTCTTCTGCCACATTTAGGGAAACTCTACTTGGTAGGTTTGTTATAGACTTGCTAACAGACAGACGAACAAATGGCACTGACAACACACCTCTGCTTTATTTCTGCCTCATGATTGCAGAATTGGACACACTAATTGCTAATTATATTTGTTTGTAATGTATATTTATAAGTGAACCAACTTATGTGAGAAATTACATAAAAGCTTGGATATAAATCTAACTAGCAGATACCAGAGGAAGGCTTGGAAATGCATCTTACCGTTACACATTAATCACAACTGATCAAGAGATTGTGCACTCTTTGGAATTCAAGATACTGGCGCGGTGGAGAAAATAATTCAAAAGGAGTTGGATCTATAGGGCTTGGTGGGGGAATAAATGATAAGAGGAACAACATTTTCCTGTTGTGATTTAAAGTAGCTTTCACAGCTTTCCCAAACAGCTTCATAATGACCTGTATGTAAGTGTAATCCAAATCGGATGTAGTCATATGTAAGGTTAGTGGCAGTTTATGCTCACTGTTGTAATCCCTGTGCATAGCAGCACGGCACACATTGGCAATCAGGTCCATTTTTACAAGTCTCTGTATGATGTGTCTGTAAGTGTGGCAGAATAGGATTTTCCGGATGGCACAGAAATATTCCTGTAACTGTTGAAAACGGAGGAGACATTCTTCATAAAACTGTGAAAAAGCCTCAGTGATCACTTTTTTCCTGTTTGGGCTTCTACTCCTATCCTAATGGTGAAACAAATTTTTCTGAGCAGTGACACCTTTAGTTTAGGAGAAAACTACAGTGAAAACTTAACTCCAGATCATCACCCTGTCAGCTGACCTTTATCTCTTTCATTGTGTGTTTTCCATCTTAGTGAAATGTGCATAGACAATAACTCAGTAGTATTCTGACTTAGACAAGCATTGTAACACTAACATCACTGTAACACTATATTTATATATTTCTTAAGGACTCCTGGGAAATGGTGGGAAAGAAGAAAGGGGTGTCGGGTCAGAAGGAGACCAGCCAGGCAGAAACCGGAGAGGAAGGAAAAGAGAACAGAGAGAAAGGAGGAGAGAAAGATGCGGCACGTCGTAGAGGTGGAGCTCCACGCAAAGGACGTGGAGCTAGCAGGGGGCGAGAGTGTGAGTTTTAAACCCATCTTTACATTTTACTTCTTCTGCAGTTTGGTCTAGGAATATTTGACTAAATCTTTACAAATGACTCTGCATGCCACCACAATGGACTTTCCTGACCTTTCAATTCAAGGGATTGACAAAAATATTGCTCTAACCATTGAGAATTTGTCATTTTTGTATATAGTCCCCTATTTACAGGGGCTCAGATGTAATTTGACAAATGAGACCATAATTTTTAATAATTTAATAATCCCTTGAAAGCAAGTTCTTCTTTAATTGTGGGACCAGTTGAGATTGCCAAAGAGGGGGTTTCCTTTGTTTTGATGTTTTGCAAGGCCTTTGTCTTCAGGTCTTGTTTGTTTGTGGGTCTTTCCATCTTTAGTTTTGTCTTTAACTCAGTTTGGTTGAGATCAGGAGATCACCGTGGCCTCTGCAGAATATTCAACTTTTTTGCATTCAGAAACTCCTGGATTGCGTTGGGTCATTGTCTGAGGGTCTACAATTAAATTGAATTGTGATTATTTAATTTTAAATCTGTTGTGACTGAATATAAATGTGAAAATTGTGACTGTCTGCAAATTTACCCATTCTTGGATTTATATATTTTGCAAGTGTATGAAAATTCACACACCTCAGCTTTAGGGAAGGAGCATGAATTTTCCCTATAGCCTAGCGTGAGGCAACGGCAGGGAGTCTGAGGCTGACTACTCACCTCAGTAACAAGCGCTTTCTCAGCCTCTTTTACACTTTTACACTTAAATAGCTGATTGTGTTGTCCATCTTCCAGGTCAGAAATGTGTTGAGCCAGAGAGTATTGTATTTTGCCTGCTTATCCACGCGATCCATTTTAAATTGTCTTTTAAATTAGCGCTGCAACTAAAGATTATTTTGGTAGTCGAATAATCTGTCAATTATTTTATCGATTAGTCAACGATTATTTCAATTTTACCTCACCCGTTCAAGCCTCCCCACCTGTTAACATCACCTTCTCACAATTAAAATAATGACCCATAAAAATACAAGTTTGAAACTAATCAATTGTATTTTTAACATTGCGACATCACAATAAATATCAAATAAACAATGCATATTAAAGTGAATGCAGTTCTTATTTTTAAATGAAAATATAATATGCAAATGCATAAAACTGGCTTCTGTCCAAAAGTTCAAATAAGGCTTCAAATTAAATCAAAAAAGTTTTTTCCGTCCAAAACAGCTGAAAAGTTTACAGATGATTCAGTTCATACAGAGGTTTACTATTCAGAATGAACACTGATATTAATGCAAGAAAAAAATTATAGGAGCCAACATAGCTGCTGCTATTGTCCTTCACTCGTTAGCTAACTTAAATCAAATGGTGCCGCTTAGCAATCATCATCCATGAGAGCCCGACAGGTAAACTAACAGAAACATTACTGTCCAAACATTAACAGGTATCTACGACGCACTAACGTACCCATCCAGAGCTGACGTCGTTCCGGCGTTCTAAACGCTCAGCATTGCAGCGATGCTGCCATGGAAGGAAAGCTCTGCTTTGCACAGTCTGCATTCAGCTTTGTTTTTGTTTTCTGTGAAATTATAATTTCGCGCGCTCATTCGGCATGATCAGCTGATTGCTGATGGGGATTCTCCATTCATAAAGGTGCGCTATACACAGTGATGTGCGAGCGTGATTTTATTTATCTATCTATTTTTTCCTGCCCACTCTTGTCAGCAAAGGTTTTGGTGCCCTAGGACTGCAGATCTAACTGTATTTTTAAGTTATCATTCCTAATAGCCAATTATCTCAGCGGTGTGTAACCAAGTTTGTGTTTTCCCTGTTTTTGCTGACTTTTTTGTGGTTTTGTGGTATCTCTGAAAATAAATCTGTGAACAAATGGATGGCATTTGGTCACTAACAAACAAGGGGATTATTTTATCAAATTGTGTGGTGTAAATATACAGCATGAGATTTTTTTTTCTTCTTCTTTTTTGAATTTTGACACATTTCACAAATTAAAAAGTAAAATGCAATTAATTTGAGTAATGCCTGAGTTGACTAGAGTGAGAGACTCAAATTTATCAACATTCATTTTTAAATAAGGCTTTGTGCACTACTATTGATGCCTGAAGCACATCATGACTTGGAAGATATTCAAAGTAAAGAAGGGTATGGTTTGCATGAACGGTAGCTTGTGTTGTCATTTAGATGAAGCTGGTTATAGAAATGTTGCACAGGTGCTGCAGAATTACTGACAAAGTAAAGTGCAAAACAGCCTTTTAGGAATTATTTAAACTACATACATCCTCAGCATATCACAGGTTATTACTCCCTGCCCCTTCAGTACTGCTAAAAGTTGCTGCATGACCTGCCTGACGCCCACTTAGTAGCTTATGATGTTTTGTTTCCTAGCATGTTTTTTGTTACAGAACATCAGTAGTCATGTTTTGGCCTTCAGTTGTGTACAAAAGGGGCGGGAACGATGCGATCCACAAGAAAGAAGAGCCAGCAGAACATTTGTCCTTGGTTTTGACTTTATCTGAAGGGGTGCTTGGGTTCTCGATAAACAAGTTTTATTTAATTATCTTTTGTGTTTGTATGCGTCGTCGTGTCTAAATCTGAAGTTGCTCTCTCTCTTCATAACCCAAGTTCGTGGCCAGGAGAATGGCTTAGATGGAGGCAAAGCTGGAGTAGCTGGAAGAGGAGCAGAGCGAGGCCGAAGGGGAAGAGGCAGAGGAAGGGGACCTGTCGGTAAGTAATTCTCTTTACTTTTCTGTGAAGGAAGTGTGTCTAATCAAAACAAGGGATATCTTGTTTTTTTTAACATACTTAATCTGCTGGCTTCCTTCCTTGTGGCAATATTTGCAAACTGAGAAACTGTCCTAAACTCTTTCTCTCTCACCAGGAGCATCTGGACGGCGAGGAGGCAGATTTTCGGCACAGGGCATGGGGTAAGGGAATACCTGTGTTGCCCAAATCCAGAGGGCCTTTTGTTCCACATTTACCTGTTGCTATGGTCACGAGAGAGCGGGACCCCAGCCTATTGTGTAGCATTAATCCAAGGGAGAGAAGACATACATCAGCCAATGGGATGCAACAGTGTGGGCTGAATATCTCTCTTCAGAGTTTGCAGTGTCTACAGATTTTATTTAGAATAATATCTGGAATGATTTATGAAGACAATTGTCAGAGACTCAAATGGTTTAACTTTAGTTATATTAAGCTCTCTGCCCCCAGGCTGTAGCATTATTCAGTTTGTTTTGCCTGCTTGCTTTAGTCTCTGAGTGCAAAAGGGTGTAGTTAATATACATGTCAGTTGAAGAGTTAAGTGTCAAAACAGAGGAAGTATTTTTGTGCTAACTTTGATGGCTTTCTTGACTCATTATCATTTTAATGGGCAGTGTCTAAGTAGGACTTATGCTGTCATAAGAAATTTCTGGATTAGTTTGTAAGCAGTCAGGTGTGATGTGACTTGGGGGAGGCGGGGGTTCTGCTAATGTGTCTTGTTTGATGGAATGTGTTTCTTGCTAGACTAGCCTGAATGCACATGGTAGCGATGACCAGAATGTAAAATCTGCAGTAAGATCTTTATGGTCTGTGTTCTTTGAGCCTGTGGAAGTGTTCTTCATTCTTGGGTATATTTGTTTCGAGTGTTGACCTAGATATTGACTTGCATACTCAAACACTATAATATGCTTTTCATACAAATTCAAAGCTAATTTTGTGCAGTGCTGGCTGAGATGTTTTTATGTTACCTAAACCCTCCTCACCTCAGAGCACACAATAGTTCTCTTATTGCTTTTGCTTCTGGATGCTGGCAGGCTCTGTTTACCAGCTTTGCATCAATGTTGGTTGAAAGCAGCTCACATGGCTTTAAAAGAAGCAGCCTTTAAGCAGATAAAGTATTTTTAACTTTTTTTTTTTTTTAAACTGTGTGATAAGGTGATGGTTTTCAGACCTGCTTGTATGTATGTGTCACTGGTATTTTGTGCTTTTAATAGGCAACTTGTGCTATTCACCTCACATGCTGCTTTCAGATTTCAGCATTCACTGAATCCAAAAATTAATAACAGAAGCCCACAAGGGAAATGAGTACCACACTTAATTACTGATGAATAAGCTGATCAGATAGATTTGTTTTACAGTTAATGTAAGCCTTAAATGATTTAGATGTTTCAAGGGAAACTGGAAGATGATTTAATTATTATCCATATGTGTGATTCTCTCTGTAAAGAAAGAGTAGCTTTCAGTCCCTTTGCCCTCTACTGTGGCTACATTAAAACTGGGAGCCCATATCAGATTTTTGGTGAACACACATCCATTCGTTATGAAATACTCAGAAGATTTCATCTGTTGTTTTTTGGTTTTTTCTCCCCCAGAAATTTTGTCACACAACCACCCCCTTTTACCTCCTATTTTGGTTTCCATGAACACTACTTTTTTTTTTTAATCACTTATTAATTGGTGTCTAAGTACACACAGTTTTTCCAGGCTTAAAGGGCAGAAATTAAGTTCAAGCCTCAGATCTGAGACTGTCAAGTCCTACACGGAAATTTTTTTTTTTTTTTTTAACTTTTTCTTTGGTGTTATCTTCAGGTTGAGTATCTTGTCATGTTTGCAGAAAAGAAACTGAGGGGAAGATATGGTAATCAGTTTTTGTTGTATGTGGGATATTTTTATGTTAGCATGTATAGAAACACAGTGACACAGGTTGGTATATTCAACCACAGCTGTAAAACTGTAGGTTTGCTTTGGTGGGGTATTTATCAGAATCAAACCAGTTAATTTGGAGCAGTGAAGATTTATCACAGGGTGTGTATGTGACATTTTCAACTTATTAGGTAAATGACAGTGAGACTAAACAAGAGACTGATTTGAGATGGATGGAGTTATTTATACAGAGTGATGCACTGACAATATAATCCTGTTTGCTCAGTAATAGCTTTGAGCTCATGTAGCTGTGTTATTGAAGGTACCATTGAAACTGCTATCATCTACCAGCCTTTTTTTTTTTTTTTTTTTTTTTTGTGGCTGATTTATAGAGCCTATACTTCTGTTCAGTTGGGTTTCTTCTGTATTGACTCACCATGACTAAAAGCACATTGGCTTGCTTTGCATTGTAGAATGATTGACTGGAGTAGAGTTGTTATTAAAGTACTGGCTCAGGCAGCTTGAAGGCATTATGCTTATGCTGCTGTTGCTGTTGATTGTGGTGGGTTACTGTGTTGTTCATCTTGTAATTGTTGCCATTATTTTTCCTCTAAAGCCAGAATGATAAGGAGCCCAGATATGATATTGCAGGAGGTAGGAGGTGAGTGCATCGCCTCTGGTGTGTGTGTGTGTGTTGTTCTTTCTTTCTTTAGGGAGCCTTTGAGTGCTATAAAATAGGATAATGTAATGCCAGACATGAAAACAAAAACCTCATTCTATAAATAGGATATCAAATTGATATGGCCTTCCCTTAAAACTTGTAATTAAATGTGCTCATGCAAGCTATCAATCTATCTTGATTTTCATAAGAAGGATCTTTGGCAAATAATGAAAGCGGCTTGGCTTGGCTCAAAAGAAAAGTGTTGCACTTGATCATGTTGTTAGGCTGCACCAGCTATAATTTTCCCAGCGTACATGGATGTGTCAAACTAATGAAAGACATGCCTTCCCAGGAAAGTTGTTCAAAAATTAAAAACAGTACTTAGATGCTTCTCCAGTACTACAACAGTAGTTTCACCACTTTAACCAAGTTTCCCGGGGTTTCTTTTTCTATCATTTCCTGCTAGAAGCTCGATTTTCTGTTTCTAAAGTGTTTTATGAAGTAAGAAGCCTAATGATGTCATAACATCAAAGTGAAAACCTAAAACCACCTTAATCTGTTGTGGTTTGACTTTGACTTCATTGAGGGTTTGCTTCTGCTCAAACAGGTTTGACCTCTAGTAGGTAAGCAGGTAGCAGCTGCGACTAATGCCGACACTCCTTCAACTGTTGGGGAAGTGGTCAGTGCATCCACTCAGGTCTCTTTATCGCTGTTTCCAGAACATTCAACCCTGCTGACTACGCGGAGCCAGCTCAGACAGAAGAAAACTATGGAGGGGGGAGTACCTGGAACAACACAGGAAGCATGGAGCTAGAGGAGGGAGCTAGTAAGTGAATTTATTTAGAAAGGTTAGCCTCCAATAAGATAAGTTAATCTTATCAATTCAGCATCTGTTTAACATCCAAACAATTTTAAAAAGCATGGTTACCATGCCAAAGAAGCTCCTGCTGTAAAGTCTAAAGGATGGTTTGCTTGTAAGATTCTTCATTAACTACACATAGTGTTGACAAATACACAACTCTGAGACATTGTATTGCTTTTACTAAAGAATTACCACCTGTTCTGATAACACAACATTAGCTTTAGTCTCCTCACCTCTGTGTCTGTCTCCAGGGTTGGAATACTCCGCAGGAGAGGGAACAAATTATCCACCCAAGTTTGACTCTGCTCCCGGTAAACCTGTCTTCACCCCCCACCCCACCTGTTTTTTATGCATTGCTTATTCTGTTTGAAGTTCTTTGCCCAACGTGATGTCATTGAACTGTTTCTCTCACTCACAGGTGCCTGGAGGTCTGCCACAGAGGAGTGGGGCACTGAGGACTGGAATGAAGATGTGAGTATTTCAGTTTAACCTTAGTCACATTTTTAAAAAAAAAGTAGTGTAGTCATTTACACATTTGTCTAACAAGTGAAAGATCCCCTGTTCGATTCTAGGAGGAGATGTAAATTCCTCCGGGATTGCGTCAGGGGAGCATCCAGTGTAAAATATCTTCCAAATCAAACTAGAGCTAGCTGCTGTGGTGACTCCTTTTGAATAAGGGAGCAGCCGAAAGTAGTTTTATTACTTTTGCTGATCTGCACACTTGACGTTTTGGTTCTTTTTCTACATATTATGCTCTCCTTTCCTCTGCAGCTTTCAGAGACCAAGATATTCACAGCTTCCAGTGTAGCGTCAATGCCTCTACCCCAAGAGAATGTTACCATCACTAAGGGACAGAGGTGGGTCACTTACGCAGTTTATTAGCCTGCTTCTCAGCAAATTGCTTTTCTGGGAATTGAGCAAGAGAAAAATTATATTTGCTCAGTTTCTCTGTTTACTTTCTTTTTAAACAAGAGCAGTCACTGTTTCAGTCCAGTTGTAAATGTAATCTTTTCCATTTTGCTGTTTTATGGTCTGTATAGATACACGATTTGGTCATAACTGATCTCTTGAAACACAACTGAATCATCTGATTTATGGATAAGTTGATCAGCAGAGATTTAATGGTCATCTACTTTTATAAATCAGTTGTCAAGAAAAGTGGCAAATATTTAATGTGTTTCATTCTGCTGGCTGTACAAAAAAAGTAGCATTAAGAGCTGTCATTTAATGCTTTATTTTTTTTTTTTAAACCAGTTAAATACAAATGATTAGAGAAAATTAGCTGCAGGTTAATAATGAAAATGAATCCAGCATTAAGATAATTAATTGCGGTCTTAAAATTTTTTTTTTTTTTAAATGGTTTGTTATAGGATTGATCTTGCAGTTCTCCTTGGGAAGACTCCACCATCTTCTTCCTCAGAGACAGAAAATGCACCCATGGAGGCCACTCAGCCCCCCTCTTTGTCCCAATCACTGGTTTTCAGCAACTCCAAGCAAGGAGTGCCGCTCTCTCAGACCTCCTCCAGCACCCCTTACACCCAGCACAACATGGTGAGAACCTAAAAAACAAAACACAGCAGCTTTTTTTCTAAGTATGCAGTATATGTCCCTTGGCTCTCAGATAGCTGACTAATGCAAATCATCTCTTAACGTTGATATGTCAACCACTTCCTAACCACGTAGGAAATGGACGGGTACACTGATATCGCTTTCTGACTGCAGTATTATAGCTCAACTGTTTGTACAGTTGTGATAATGGCCTCTGTTAATCTACCAACACCACAGGTCAGCATGCTGAGCAAGGGATTTGGGGAAGTGGGAGAACCTAAAGGAGCTAGCACAGGGACCACTGGCTCCCAGTTCCTGGAGCAATATAAAACAGCGCAGGCACTGGCCCAGCTGGCAGCCCAGCATTCGCAGACTGGACCCCCAAACACAACCCCTTCATCCTGGGATACCAGTGCTGCCTCATTGGGACAATATGGTGAGATGACACCCTTTTGTAATTACTCTGAAGATTATAAATTATCAGCACACTAAATACCATTGTTATTAAATGTCTTTCTTCAGTGTGTGAAGTGGTACATTTCATAACAATTATAATTGAGTGTGTAAAAACTGCTCTGTTTATTTTTCTACCTTTTTGTCTCCTCGTCATTGTCTAGATATGAAGGCTCAACCAGAGTCTGGGATTCATACACCCTTTACAAAGCGGCAGCCCTACCAGGCCGCCACCTCAACCTCGTCCATGTTGGATGTTTTCCTGCAGGACAAAGGCCTGCCTCCTTCCTCTTCTGTCTCCTCATCATCTTCCTTACCGCAGCAAACAACATCCTCCCCCCATGTGGTGCCTCCACCTGCTTCCTCCCTTCCTAAAATGGCATCAGTCCCTTCTCTAGGTCAACAAGTTTCCCCAAGCTCCTCAGATGCCCAGGGTTCAAGTCCTCTTCCTTTGCAACAACACAAACTCAAACAGCAGAAGAAGAGGACCTCCATTACAACAAAGGTGACTTTTAAAATAAGATTTTAAAGAGTGCTGGATAGAAGGTACAAAAAAACAGACCCACTGAACCTCCTCAATTAAAAAATGCACAGATCAAGCATAACATGACCACCTGCCTAATATTGTGTTGGTCCCCCTTTTGCTGCTAAATACCCCTGACCTGTCGGGGCATGGACTCGACTAGACCCCTGAATGTGTGCTGTGGTATCTGGTACCAAGATGTTAGCAACAGATCCTTTAAGTCCTGTAAGTTGGGAGGTGGGGCCCTCCATGGATCAGACTTGTTTGTCCAGCACATCCCACAGATGCTTGATTGGATTGAGATCTGAGGAATTTGGTGGCAAAGTTAACACCTCATACTCATTGTTGTGCTCCTCAAACCATTCTTGAACCATTTTTGCTTTGTGGCAGGGAGCATTATCCTGCTGAAAGAGGCCACAGCCAACAGGGAATACAGTTTCCGTGAAAGGGTGAACATGGTCTGTAACACTTCTTAGGTAGATGGTACGTGTCAAAGTATCATCCACATGGTTCACAGGAATCAAGTTTTCCTAGCAGAACATTGCCCAAAGCATCACACTGCCTCCACCTGTTTGCTTTCTTCCCATAGTGCATCCTGGTGTTCCCCAGGTAAGCGATGCACTCGGCCATCCACGTGATGTAAAAAAAAATGTGATTCATCAGACTAGGCCACCGTCTTCCATTGCTCCATGGTCCACTTCTGATGCTCACGTGTCCATCGTTGGCACTTTCGGCAGTGGACAGGGGTCAGCATGGGCACCCTGACTGGTCTGCAGCTATGCAGCCCGATATGCAATAAACTGCAATGCACTGTGTATTCTGACACCTTTCTATCAGAACCAGCATTAACTTTTTTGGCACTTTTGAGCTACAGCAGCTTAACGTATCTTTTGGATTGAACCATGCGGGCCAGCCTTCGCTCCCCATCAATGACCCTCTGCAGTTTTTTTTCTTGGACCACTTTTGATAGATACTGACCATTGCAGACTGGGAACACCCCACAAGAGCTGCAGTTTTGGAGATGCTCTGACTCAGTTGTCGAACCATCACAGTTCGTCCCTTGTCAAAATTGTTCAAATCCTTATGCTTGCCCATTTTTCGTGCTTCTAACACGGCAAGTTTGAGGTCAAAATGTTCACTTGCATCATATTTCTCACCCACTAACAGGTACAATGATGAAGACATCAGCAGTGTTATTCACTTCAATGGTCGTAATGTGATGCTTGGTCAGTGTATACCTTATGTGATGGTTGCCATTTATCCTGGCAAGGCTGGATGAATATTTGATTAAACCAAAGTAACAGTGTTTCCTGTAGGGATGCACGCATCCCAGTGTTTTCTCTTCCAATACGATACCAAAACCTTTGCATTGGGTATGAAAACACCTACAAAATTGCTGAAAGTTTGCTGTCGGTTTCTTCCATGCTGTATTAGATCTCCCACTAGAAAGGGGTGCACTGTTGCTGATGCATTGTGTGGTAGACATTGAACAATAGAACAGAATTGAATTGATCTTCCCCATAGATCGGCGTGTTGTCACCAATACCCGATCTAGCTGTCTTGAGTCAGGATCTGACAGCCGTGCAATTAAAATAAGATCAGCATATCCTTGTTTCCTAGAGTCTGTCTTATGCATGAAAGCAACCTTTCATTCTTTGGACCCTTAAAGAAAGCAAACTATGACAAGTAACTTTGTCTTTACTTAGATTCCAGCAATGGCAGTGGAGATGCCTGGCTCAGCAGACATCTCAGGCCTGAATCTTCAGTTCGGAGCGCTGCAGTTTGGGTCCGAACCAGTTCTACCAGAGTACGAGTCCACGTCTGCCACCACAACACCAGGCAACCAGGTTCAGAACAGTCTTTACACAAGCCCCAGCAGGTTGGTATATCCCAAAGTGAAGGTCTTGCGGCACATGAACAAATGTGGTGTGAATATTTTGGAAGGAGGATGGTATTCTTAAAAACCTCTGTTAGATCTCATAGATGCAGATGTTGTGCCATTTGGTGGACAACCAGCCAAAATAAGGATAGTTCATGTTACAAAATTCTTTCACAGGAAAAAGTTGTAAAATGACAAATTTCTTTTTTTTTTTGATACAAGAGCACTTCTTTGGAATGATGTCAGTTTTCCTTAAAATATTGGTCCTCCTGTCCATTGACAGTCATTTTGGTAATGCCTCTGGGCAGTTATTTCACAGCTCTTGTCTAAATAAATAGAGACCCACTACTTCCAGTGTCACCAGGACATAAATGTATAGAATCATCAGTCACATCAGATTAAAAATGACTTCAAATGTTTGGGGACTTTACCCCAAGGTAAGCTTTAAAAACCTTTTGTCCCCACTAGTTATACTTACTCTGTGCATGTACACACAGTCATGACAGCGTGCTTAATTAAAAGCTCAGTCCAGAGTGCATGCTCAATCAACATCTCTGGCTCATCCCACCAGAGCAAATGCCACACCAAGACAATACTGGTACATAAAGCTGGAAAAAACAATAAGCACCTTTACCTACATCTGTGCTACGATAACAAGTAGATTTGCACACCGCTGGACAAAAAAACCGTTGTGAACCTCACCTGTGAGCATGCACCAGTGCAACAACTCAGATTGGTCATAATGTGTCCTAATTTGGCAGTTGTTTGACTCTTTGTGGCAGGGGCAGGATAGCTGCCATCTTTCTCACAGATTTCTATTGAGGGTTCTTTAAGTGCCGTGTCTCTTTTATAAAGTCTGACATTTCAATCGTTCAACAGTGTTTGCATGTGATGGTCTCAGATATTTAAAAAATGTAAAAATAAATCTGTTTACACTGATTGGTGGAGACAAATATTTTACTATTTTTATCATGATGACATTATTTGGCCTTTTTTATTTAGCACTTCTGTGAACAATTTTGGTGCATGCACAAGTCTTTCAAAGTGACTAAATCTTAATCATCATCACTATTAAAGTTAGAACCATCTTGTCTGTTTCATTGTAATCTGCAGTGAATCAACTCCAGCTCTCTCCAACTCCAGCCAGATGGACCTGTACGATCAAAGACCATCTCAAACACGGCGTTACCCTCCTTCAGTCTCCTCCTCCCCTCAGAAGGATATGCAGCCCAAGGTAAAGCCAACACTTCCCTCTTTCACTTTATCTAATGAAATATGAAATATTCCATTGTTGGTGAAGTAATAAAGGAAGGGCCATTATGGACAACATGCTCAACTACCACCTGCTCTCATTATGATAAAGCCTCTTAAAATAAAATTGAGACTTATTCTTCCAAATTTGTTTGTTTTTAAGTAAGTTTTTAAATTGTGCTCCTGGATTTAAACCTGTCTCAAACCTGTACTCTGGAGCTTCAGCTTTTTATCAATGGCCTGTCTCCATAGAAACCTGTGAGCTCACGTTCATTGTTGGTTTTACAGAATGGCTTCAGTTCAATACAAGCAGCGCAGTCTGTGGAAGGTAGGTGTCTGCTTACTAGTTAGAAGAATATTGCTCATATTTTCTGACACATTTGCCCCACACACACATTTCTTGAGCATTATTAATTGGGTTTCACTAGTTTTCTTCCATCCATTTCTCTTTTGCTTTCTTCACAGCTGCAGCAGGCTCTGCAGTATCAGTCAAGCCGGCCTCTGATTCAGTCACGCCAGCATCTGTCTCCAGCATGGCCACTTTGACAGACAGCGCCTCAGCCTCCCTGTTGACTACCGCCAATCAGACGTCACTTAGCGGTCTGGGGCACAATGAAGACCTGCCTCCGAGCAGCATGGCCACTCCTCAGCACAACAAGTGAGATCCAGCCAGCTAAATTCTAAGTCTAAAATTATAACCTGTGTGAACTGAAGTATCAGTAAATGCGATGTGATTTGGTAACGAGTGAAATGTGCTCTGAACTTTTCCTGTTTTTTTTTGTTTGTTTGTTTGTTTTAAAATACACAGCTCTCACCCGTCACAACAGAATAGTCTCGCTCCATCTGCCCGGACATCCAACTCAGGCTTACTGGTGAGCTCTTTTTATGCTCGTGTCCATTTTCACGTTCAAACCAACTGTATATTTTTTAAGTAGTCAGAAGATGAGCATGAGTTGCTTATGCAGGAAGCTGCATCTCCCTCCCTCACTGCGAGCATTCACAAAGCTGCATTTCCTGTGTTGGTAGATGGACACATTAGATGTTCATTCACTCTAATGGAAATGTAATCTCATCAATCTTAGCCACATTTATTTCCTTCCGCCCCTACAGCATCCCAGTGTAGATGGTGACTCAAGCCTGCATTCGTCATCCTTCCCCTCCTCTGTCTCAGCCGTGCCGTCTTCATCAGTCCCCTCCTCTTCCTCTGTGGCTGCTGCACAGGTGTCCCTAGGGGCTCCTCAGGCCTCCTCAGTGGGCTCTGCCACAGTTTCAGCTCCCTCAGGCCTAGGCCCCGTCAGCAGTCTGGCTATGGGCCTCAACACTGCCTCCATGGGTGCCCCAGCTGCAGCTGCCGCTACTGCTTCAGTCTCCACAGCGGCCTCGACCATTCCCTCTTCAGCATCTTCATCATCCACACGCTCTGCAGCATCCTCAGGTTAGATAAACACTAGCACAAACATATCAACTTATCAAATGCAAACGCAGATCCAGAAAACTTTCTGGATGTTTCTAATTGTGTTTGCCGTTCACTTTGTCTGCCTAGCTGACTTTAGACTGTGCAGTCAATACCAGGGATATAATTATAAGCTTGGAAACTTGATGTGAGGGCTGCACAATAACTTGGTGGTAAAATGGACTGTCAGGCTTAAATTATATATGCATCCATAGTAGGTCTTCTGTTATAATGTTGTCATTGACTGGTTCCTGTGGTTTGTCTTTAGAGAGTAGATGCCAAGTAGAAGAACACAATAAAAATACAGGACAGGAAAGCATTAAGTGGAGCTTGTTTGTGGTGTTAAGACTATCGTTTAATTTTTAATTTTGCACTGTATTGCTTAAAGATAAAGGGTCAAATCAAGAACTTATGAGAGTTTAGTTGATTTACAACAATGCAACCTTGAGCGTATATTTTATGGTCAGGTAGGAGGTGGATGTATTAATTTGTTAACTTGCAGTGGTGCAACTATGGTAAAGAATTGCTTGGAGTTTGTCAGAGATTGTCTTTGAATTGAAAAATGATTACGAGTGAGCCATAGGTGCAGTGTTTTGTCTGGGATTGGATGATCTGGTTTCAATTCTTTTATCAGTGGTTTGGTCTCCATGATTCTGACTCACTTTGGTTGGCCCCCTGAAGTGTTTTCTTTCACACATGCACAGTGTAATCTCTGCTCCTAAACAGGTTGTCATGTGATTTAATGTAATCTTTTCATTTATTAATTCTGCCAAGGGAGATATATTTATAGCACTTCTTGGCTTGACATAATACAAGTTGGTATATAATGATGATCATTTGATTGCTTATTGCGTGGTTAATTGTGCAGCCCTCCTTTGTCTGGCAAATACAGGAACAAGTGTATTTATATTGTGCACGCTTAAGGAAAAGGGAAGAATTAGATAAGTCTTGTAATCCTATTTTGCAAATCAGTGCATTTTATTGATTTATATTTATTTGTGCATACAGGGAAAGCACCTCCAAACCTTCCACCTGGAGTGCCCCCTCTACTGCCCAACCCATACATTATGGCCCCTGGACTACTGCATGCCTACCCTGTGAGTTCTGCCAAGTTTATATCATCTGAGCTTTACATGTGCTTGCTAGATTTTATTTAGCAAGCAGTATGCAATAGAGTAACTTGATTTACTGTTTTTCTCAGCCTCAGGTGTACGGCTATGACGACCTACAGATGTTACAGACAAGAATACCGCTGGTGAGTGTTTTGCAAGCAAAATGTCATGCACAAGTTGGAGTGTAAAATTACACAGCATTCTCAGCGTTGTATAACTCAGAGTTTTGGTGTCACAGTTCAAAAAGTCAAAAGTAAATACACTTTTTTTTTTTTTTTTAACTACATTTAAAGCTGGAATGCTTTGGTTAATGTTCTTAAGTCTGAGCTGAAGCCCTAAAAAATAAAATACGTCAAGTTTAAAAAAAGACAGAGGGGTTAGATTATGGGTTTCTCACCATTTTCCACAACATTCTCAGCTTTGTAACTTCTTGTATTCTTATTCTGTGATATTTTTCTCCTTCAGGATTATTACAGCATCCCCTTTGCAACGCCCACAACAGCACTGACTGGCAGAGAGGGCAGCTTGACAAGCAACCCTTACTCTGGTGAGGCGCCTTTCAGCTTCTTTTTTGGAGTCTTAGTAGAATTTGAGCTCCCCATTCTTCAGTAGTTTGTTGCACTTTTAGAAACATTTGTGCGTGCATCAAGCAACAATGATATGGACCAAAGTTTAGATGATGATCTTAGCCTAAATACAGTAGAGTATTAAGGTTATTTGATGTTTGTTTTTTTCTCCTATTAAAAACTGAGTAAAGCAGGATAGCATTCCAGCTGTGTGATCAAACATTTGAAAATACCAAGTTTAAAAAAAAATAAAAAAAATTATTTCACTGCTATGTCATGTTCCTATTTTTAAATTTATTTATTTATTTTTAAGGTGACTTATCAAAGTTTGGTCGAGCTGATGCATCGTCCCCGGCTCCAGCCACCACATTAGCTCAGACGCAACAGAATCAGAGCCAGACGCATCACACCACACAGCAGCCGTTCCTGAATCCTGCGCTGCCGCCAGGCTACAGTTACACAAGTCTCCCGTACTACACTGGCATGCCAGGATTGCCCAATACCTTTCAGTATGGACCTGCTGTGTTTCCGGTAAGAAAGCCTAACGTCTCCATAAGATGGTTAACATTTTCCTTGTTTGTAATTAGCATAAAAGGCCATCTTTTAAATAAATACTTCCTTTAGAGACGACCTGCATTCTGCACTCAGAGAGAGAGTGGCTTCTGTCAGTCTGTGGTCATCTTTGTTGATGCATTGCATATTGAGCTGGCAGCTAGTGGTGTGATAAGATTCTGTGGCTCTTTAGTCTCAGAGGTTTTAATTACACATACAGTAACGAGCGCAGTCAACTTATCTTTGACTTCACCCAGATTCAGTATGTCAGATAACAGAGGCTGCAGCTTGACTTCTACCCATCTTTCTTTAATAGGCTTGCTTTAACATTAAACTTTTACAAAATAGGAAAAAAATATAGAAAAATTACTTGTCAAGGATTTAAGAGTTCACTTTTAAATTCCAGCTGGAATTAAAGTCAAATTCGTGACTGAGTGATAGAAATGCTGTCACTGGCCCAAACAGGGTCCATCAACTTGCCCGACATAGAGTTGTCGCTGCCCTAAAGCCATCAGGCCATATTAAACACCGACCCTGCTGATGGCCTTTCCTCCGGTGGCAATAAAAGATGGCACTTTAAAAAATGTGTTCTCTGAGCTTCTGGCCATTAAAAACTAAAAGAAAAGAAAATGAAGTTTAGTTTCACGGTCATAATTTTGAACTTTAGCTTCTTTCTTGGCTGACTTCATGACTCTACGTGCTTTGTTTTTGCTTTTGTCCAGGTGGCCGCTACCTCGTCAAAACAGCATGGTGTAAATGTCGGCGTCAATGCCTCGGCCACACCCTTTCAGCAGGCTAGTGGCTATGGTTCCCATGGATACAGCACTGGTGAGAGCCCAAACGATGTTAAAATGGCATGTTTACAGGGTTGTGCTAGTACTGCTCTGTATACTTGCACACCGATAACTGTGCTGATTCTCACAGTGAGCCCATTGATTTCCTATTGTAGCGGAGTGCGTGTTTCATTCTAGCGCTACAGCATCTGCAAGCATAAACATGGTGCTCGTGTAATGGCATTCGTTATGCTTGTGTCAAGACACTTGTTCGTGGTTTATGAATCATTCTTGTGACCTGAATGTTGACATCAAAGTTAATGTTTTCATGACCAGAACATGGTTTGATGTTGTCAGAGTGCCAGAAAATGCATATGCATCTCATACAATTTTCAGTGCCTGTACGTGCAAGGAACATGCCTGAGTAATTCATCTCTCTTATAATAACAATTATGCATCTAATGTCACTGTTACTAAAGGCTTCTTTAGATGAAATACATGTTGTTTACACAGAAATGGATAAGGGGATTGAAAAGTGGCATCTGGCTGTACCAGTTTAAAAACAAAAAAAAGACAGAGGGGTTAGATTATGGGTTTCTCGCTGTTTTCCATGGCTTGCTTTGCTCATCTCAAAGTGCAGTTTGCCCTGGAGCTTTACCATCAACCACCTCGCCTGCACACACCTTCATATCAAACACATCAACAAATGAAGCTTTCATCTTCCTATTTTTCTTTAAGATTCATGTTTGAGCCTATATTCTTTCACCTATTTACATATTCTATCCGATCACTTCAGTAAGGCTTTAGTTTGTTTACGTACTTTTATTTGTCACTCGGTATCCACCTTTAGTCGCAACATGTAGGAAACCTATTTGTTCTAAGCTGCACCATCTGCTGCTTTCTGCCATTACCCAACTCAAGCTCACTCCTCCACCCCCATACACACACCCTGCCTGCCCCCTCACTTCCCTCACCTCCTCCCTCCCTCAGACTTGGGTCAGATAGTACTCGCAAATGACGTCAGCGTTGGTTCTGACGTGCTTGTTGGACCGGACGGACAGGCTTTGCCACACCGACAGTGCGGCTGGTATCAAAGTTCAGGTCATTAAAGCAGAGAGGACTTGATACCTTCTGTATTGTCGCAACTTGGTAAAGCCTGCCCATGTGGTTCAATTACAAACAAAACGCTATGAATCATTTGCAAATGCTATCTGAGGCAGGTCTGCCTCCCCTGCCTGGTGTGTCTAACGCTGTGGGCTGTGGCTGTGTGTCTGACTGTTGCAGGCTATGAGGATGTGGGCCAGGCTTCAGGGAGTGGGGATTTCTGTAAGGGCGGATACGGCACTGCCGTGGCCGCTGCTGCTTCTG
Source organism: Australoheros facetus (assembly GCA_030220045.1). Lineage (NCBI taxonomy): Eukaryota > Metazoa > Chordata > Actinopteri > Cichliformes > Cichlidae > Australoheros > Australoheros facetus. The sequence continues at coordinate 41,717 of JASGAU010344562.1, forward strand.
CACAAAACAAGCCAGCCAGCTCTGTCACCGGGCCTGGAGTCGGTGAGTGCCGCCACATGCCAAATTAAAACAAAAAGGAGAGAGAGGAGAAGAAAAAAAAAAACCCTGTCCCTCCCGTCTTCCTCCTTGTGTCACCAACCATCCTTCTCCCCCTCTTTGCTCTCGTTCCCTTGCCTCATCGCTGATGAGCTGTGCCTGTGGGAAGACCCGTCACACTACATATGCTTTTAGATAGTCCAGTGCAGCCTGCCTTTCTTACAAGCCTTGTTTGCATTTCTTTGTTACCTGTTTTCTTCCAGGGTAACTCATCATCAGTCCAATGTACTTCTAATATGTAAAACCACTATAGTGTGTAATCATCAGATTTAGAGTTAAAGGGAAAAAAAAAAAGAGAAAAAGGCAGGTTAAAATGAAAAGGCTGCTACAAACTGATTATGAGTTACTCTGGTCGATGCTTTCCCATTTTTCCCTGTGTTGCTTGCTCTTCACTCATGTTCTCATTGCTGGTATGTCTGTCTCCAAAGTAAAGAGTTTGCTGTTCTGCGAGTGTCATAGTTTACAACCCAGGAGAGAGGGCAACAAAATCATCTGTAGCACTTGATCAGAATAATGTTGTGTATGACTGTAATGTTTGAAGATTTTCTCATCAAAACTGTGTGCGTTGAACCGAACCTGGTACCAAAATATGAACAAATACACCTTGTAAAGGTCTGCTTATGTTTTTGTTTATCACTGACCATCACTGGAGTGTTGTACTGTGGCAATTCAGCGTAACTAATTAGAAATGATGATAGTGGGTAACAGGAAAGTCGATTGAAGGATTTGGGGGTCACCCCAGCCTTCTACAGTACTTTCACAAACTACGGTGACATCTCTTTCACTCTAAAAAATGAAATCTATAAATTCTGCAGCAGAAAACATTGCAGTGTATCTCTTGAGTCTCTTGTTAAACATGCAACTTGTCAGTGTAAAAGTGATTGCAGTCTCATGATTTATTTTTTATTTATTAATTTTTTTTAACGAGAACATTTCTGTAATGCTTCCCCACAACACAAGCCTGAAATGAGTGCTTTCAGATTACCAGAGGCTCGTAAGGTTGAGCATCTCTCCAGCTACCAGTTTTATTAGGAGCTTAAAAGCAAGGCAAGTTTAAAAAATCCTTTGGTAGCCTTTAGAAGAAAATTCTTATTCATTCTTAATCGTGTGATACCAAGATTTTTACAAAATGGTAAAAGTGCCCATACGATTCCTAAAGTTATGTCTTCAGAATAGGAATGCACTGTATCGGCTATTTCTTTTACTGATTTTAAGGCATGTAAAGCGGGACATGAATAACCAAAACAAATTGAAAATCATACAGAAAAATTTTTTATCCCTTCTTAGTCAAATTATTATCTTGTTTTGTTTGATCAGCAACCAAAAAATCCAAACTCATTATACAAGGTAAAGAAAGAATCATGTGATCGTCACAGGCTGCATTTTGGTAATTTGCTTTGACAGTGTTTGGAAAAATGACTGGAACCAGTGGAAGAGTTTCTTTTGGTTGGCTTAAAGTGAAACCTTAAGAGTGCTTTTGATTTAAAACAGATGTAAAGTAATTGTTTGACCTCTGATTCCCTTTGGACTAACAAATATGGACTCTTGCCTACAAGTTGCAAGGAGCAATAGCATGAGATGATGCATTAAAATCTTATACTGCACTCATTTTAGTAAGATTTCTTCATATGTTTAGAAAACTGGGGCACCAACATTTTGTCGCAAAGATTCCTGTTTAATGTCGAGTGTCCCTTCCTGTTTGGTTCACATCAGCTGACTGCATTTTGCAGAGGGTTAAACAGGGGGTGTCAGAACAAACCAGAGCAGCAGCCACCAGATACAGTGAGACTTAAACCTCCTTGGCTGCCTGTAACATGTACTCAGCTATACTATCTTTCTCCAATTCCTATTGTTCATCTCATCCCTCCTCATCTCCTCAGTTTCTCTTTGCCGTCATCACTAAATGGAAATTCTGCTGAAATCATCTATGGACTTGTGCCGACATAGATGTTCATACCTGTAATTTCCCAGTATTCATTTTATTTGGATTTTTTTTTTTTCCTCCATAGATGACGTCTTTTTTATTAATTTCCTTGTCGACTGACCCAGTAGCGTCTGTGCTGGCTAGAATGGGGGTATAACTATGTGGGTGGTTCCCGTAATGTTTTGGTTTACCAGTTTATGAATTAAGTTTGTGGTGTTTCCCTCTTTCTCTGCAGGAGTCTCTGTGACATCAAGCAACACGGGGGTACCAGATATTTCAGGGTCTGTTTACACAAAGACGCAGGTAATTACAGAGTAGAATACAAATGTTGCCTTTGTTTGTCTATGCATTTGGTTAAAGTTAAAGCAACAAAAGATTACATTATAGTAGACAAGACATGATTATATTCTTCCTCCTTCTGTGCAGTCATTTGAGAAGCAGGGTTTCCACGCCGGGACGCCAGCAGCTTCATTCAGCCTGCCCTCAGCCCTGGGGAGCGGAGGCCCCATCAACCCTCCTGCTGCTGCCGGCTACGCTCCAGCCCCCTTCATGCACATCCTGACACCACACCAACAACCCCACTCTCAGATTCTGCACCACCACCTGCAGCAAGACGGACAGGTGTAGTACCTGCTTATATTTTTTGAGGTCACGTGATTTAGAAAAGACCAGTATAGGGGTGTTATTTGTTGAGAAGGAAACTGCACCTTTTGAGTCAAAAACTAACAATCGACAGTTTGGATGAGCCAAGCCAACTTTATTTATAAAGCACTTTAAAACGGCAACCACTGACCAAAGTGCTGAACATGGGAACAAAACACAGCAGCACAAGAGAAAATACAATAGAAACAAAATTACAACACAAATAAAAGCATCAATAAAATACAAGACCGAGTTGAACATGAGTAAAACAGTAAAACAAAGTGGATGAGCACCAAAATGCATAGACTGTATGTAGAAGATGGATGTAAGTTGTAGGCCTGTAGTGAAAACAACATGGAAGTGCCTTCTCTGGCTCTGTGGCCTCAGACTCAGATGCTGTGTAGACATCAGTTTCCTCAAGCAGTGACCCATGCGGTGATGCTTTTAGAGCTAAAAAGGACAATAAAGCAGGGTATGCTTGAGGTCAGGCCCAGTTTGGGGTTGAGGAGCTACATCCCTCGCTTTCTCAGTCACCTCGACCTTTCGTTCATCACATCCAGTGCAAAAACAGCAGGTTAACAATGACTAAAAATGTTCAGCTCAATGCTGACTAATCAGTGGGTGACATCACGGTAGCTCCTCTTTTATATACAGTCTGGGGTCCATGTCATGTACAGCCAAAATAAATGGAAGTAGCACTCTAGCAAAGTGCACTCACACTTTTATAAGTACCGTATTTTTCGGGCTATACGGCGCACTTAAAATCCTTAAATTTCCTCAAAAATCGGCAGTGCGCCTTATGTATGAATTCTTGTTGTGCTTACTGACCTTGAACCAATTTCATGTGGTACACTGCACTCAAAAATCTGTCAATGTTTTAGTGCGAGTTTGGTAAGGGACGTTTAGTAAATATCGACATTTTCCAGAGCGTAAGCGTACAACGGGGGAGGGGGGTAACACCCAGCGTACGGTTTTCAAATAGTTGAGCGCTGCCGTCTGACCGCAGATGGCCGAAGAATCCACACCACTGCACCATTGCGTGGTCTTGCAGCGATAAAAATGACTTCTTGTTACCCTCATTAATAAAGAATATATGGCAGCGTCTGTTAAGATGTTGAAGAAGATGGCGAGAGATTGCCAGCAAAAGTTGCCCTTTTATTAACAATTAAATGGTTGCTGCAACCAAAACAAAACAGTAACAACGAGACTGACTCGGATAATGGCGAGAGGGAACCCGGCATGCTTGATGCTGAAATCGCCCAGCTGTTCAACTCAGACACTAAAGATGAGGGATTTGATGGATTTGTGGAAGGTGAATGATTTAAAATGTGAGTGTATTTTTCTGTATTTGTTACAACTGAACAATATTCTGAGTTATTGTGAATGAGTTGAATAAAGTTAGACTTACCTGATGCTTTTGCTTCACTCTACATGTTTTATCATTGTCCTTATAACTCGGTGCGCCTCATGTGTGAAAATAGACCCGTTCATTGATAGTGCGCCTTATAATGCGGTGCGCCTTATGGTCCGAAAAATACGGTAGTAGCGAACTGCCTTTAGAACATTTTTGGCCGGTTGAAGTGTTTATTATGTCACCATGATGTTAGTTTGAGTAAATACATGGCATGAAGCGACGGCTCACTAATGAACTTTGTTGCACTCCCTCGACAGAGCGGTACTGGACAGCGTAGCCAGAACGCCTCCATCCAACAGAAGTCTCAGATCAACAAGCCGGCGTACAACAGCTACAGCTGGGGGGCAAACTAACATCTACTGATGGAGCCCCCGCAGCATTAAAAGCTTGGAGGGGGCTCATCACTCCTTCGGCAAATAAAGTCTCCACATATAAATCCCCGCTTCCTCCTGCAGAGATTTCCCTCCACAGTCTCTTGGCCCAGCACTCCTGCAGCTCTGACTGGAGGTGCTGTGCCGAGAGAACGTGCACTGTTCATGATGCATGGATGGGTGGGANGGGACAGGAGGGGCTTTAAAGGTGAGGGGAGATTGGAGCTAAATGGTGATAAAAGCAAACCATCAAGAGGTGAAATGCTGAGTGTTGGGAATTTGTATCATGTTAATCCTCCTGCCCCTTAGCCCCTTTTTCTTTCACTTGTATGTAACCTAGAACTGTTTTTCTAAAAGAATGAACGTTTCCTGTATGTTTTTTTTTTTTTTTTCTCTCACTGAAGGGGAGGAATGAAGTACGCTCTGAAGGTGGGGAGGGGGACAGGCTGATTTTCATATTTCCGACCCTCAGCTCCCCACTCCTTAAATTTTGGTAGAAACTCTTCCCTCCCAAACAGTATCCAAACACAAGAATTTGTTGAATATTTGTTTTTATGTTTTACTTCTTTTTTTCATTTTTATGTCATTTTAAGTTTGCAGAAACAATTCTATAAATTGGTAGAGTTGTGAGGTTTATTTTTTACCAAATATAGATATATTATATATAAAGACATATAAGCGAGCTCACTGACTTGGACTGTGAGGAAAGTGTGTTTGTCATGTGACTGCGTGCATGTTTGTACACACGGGAGGCCGTGGTTGTGTACTGTGCTTTGTTTTGGGCTGTTTCTCTTTTTTTGCCTAGCACAGGGTTGGTTTTGTTTTTGTTTTTTTTTAAATTACCCAACACTTGTACAGTAACTGTTCCCATTAATTATAAATATTTCATAAGGTCCCACTTATTTTGAAAGATGAGAATGAATTCCAAGGCCAATACACACCCAGTCTGCCTTCCAGTGTGAATAATTTTGTTTCTGAGGCCCTCCCTGCCCCACCACCTGTCCCCTGACATTGTAAGGAAATCTACAGCGTTGAATACTGATGGACAGAATTGTACTATGAGTTTTCTTTTTTTGTCAGTGATTTTTTTTTTTTCTTTTTGTACTGTGCGTTTTAAAAAAAAATTTAAATGGATAAACTTGTCTTGTACATATATAAAAAAACACAAGTACTGTAGTCCCTGTTTGTTCGATGGCTTTCTTCTTTTCCTTCTTAAATCCTTGCAGACTTGTTAGCTTTTTTGTTCCTTTTTTTTTATTTTGTAAAAATATATAAATATTAAGTAAATAAACAAGAAAAAGACATTTTCATCATTTTGGATGTGAATGTCTTTTTAAGAAACTACATTTCTCATGTGGCTTTTAAGTGCAGCAGCATCTCTTCTTCACTGTCACTTAATACAGCAGTTCATGGACGAACTGCAAGACATTTGAGTCACCGAGTGTTTGGTAAAACTGAAACCTCTGGAGGCTCTGTTTGGTTTTTGTTAGAGGGCTGAGTCATAAAGGTCAGGAGGACCAACAGCTTCACACATTTGCCATTTTCTGCTTATGTTTTGATTTTTATTTAGTGTTTTTTTGTTTTATTTTATTTTATTTGCCCTCCATCTGTCTTGGATTCACTTGAGTACTAAGTTTTTCCATTTGACTTTTTGGACCGCAATGCATCTTGCAGCCAATTAAATTTCATTAAGGTTTTAGGCTGCTTTAATTTTTTTTTCTTCAAAATATGCATCATGGCACCTTTCTAGTCTTTAAACTCAATCATGCACATCAAAGTGAAAACTACTCTTAAAATCTAGTAAACTAATTTTCACTTTAAAAAATGATTTCTGCCCACTTTGTTTGTACTGGGTTGGGCCCTATTTTGTCATCGGAGCTACCTTTTTTGTTTCATAGCCAACCACAAGGTGCTGGACACATTCCTCAGAGATTTTGGTCTGTATTGACGTGATAGCATCACAGTTGCTGCAGATTTGTTGGCTCCTCATCATTGATGCGAATTTCCTGTTCCACCACTTCCCAAAGGTGCTCTATTGGATTGAGATCTGGTGGCTGGAGACCATTTGAGTTCAGTGAACTCACCGTCATGTTCAAGAAACCAGCTTCAGATCATTTGAGCTTTGAGACATGGTTATGTTATCCTGGTGGAAGCAACCATCAGAAGATGAGTACACTGGTCATAACTGGATGGACATGGTCAGCAACAATGCTCAGGTAGACTGTGGTGTTTAAATTATGCTTAATTGGTACTAAGTGTGCCAAGAAAATATCCCCCTCACCATAGGCGTAGGAACCGGAGGGGATGGGGATGTGTGTGTGTGTGTGTGTGTGTGTGTGTGTGTGTGTGTGTGTGTCCCAATATTGGAGACAGGCACATTTGTCCCAACCAAAAATTACACAGCAGAGGAGAAAAATACTTTATTTTGAAGTCTTTAACTCGCGTGCTTTTATTTTGAAGGCACGACATGCGCTCCCCCCCTTCCTCTGAACGGCTCTGAGTGTTTGGGAGGTGGGAGACAGCGGAGTCAGAAACTCTTGAATGAGGTAAAACAGTCTGTCGGGATCGTTGCCATGAACAGAGCCGGACTGAGGCATATGCGGCTACCACCACCAGGGGGCCCCCAAGCTCACATACATTTGTAATGAAACTTTATGCTAGTGCACTGGTAACATTATCTGTGCACTGGTAACTATGCATTGATAACATTTATGTGTGCACTGGTAACAATTATCTGTGCACTGGTAATATTTGTGTATGCGCTGGTAACATTTATCTGTGCATTGGTAACATTTGTGTATGCGCTGATAACATTTATTTGTGCACTGGTAACATTTATCTGTGCACTGGTAATATTTGTGTATGCGCTGGTAACATTTATCTGTGCATTGGTAACATTTGTGTATGCGCTGATAACATTTATCTGTGCACTGGTAACATTTCGTCCCCTTAGAATTACAAGGTTCTATCTATGTTCTGACCAGTTTTGAGATATTGAGCTTTAAAGTTTTTGCACTCTGTATAGCAAAAAGCCTATCACAGCTGACAGGGTGAGAAGCACAGTACACCATGTATAGGTCGCCAGCCTGTCGCAGGGCTAACACAGAGAGACAGACAACCATTCACACCTATGGGCAATTTAGAGTGACCAATTAACTAGGGATGGGACTCGATTAAAAAAATTAATCTAATTAAATAGGAGCTTTGTAATTAATCGAAATTAATCGCATTTAAATATTTAACATAAGTATTAATTTAAGTTTGGTTGATGAATGAATCAATATACATAAGCTTAAACTTCAAAATCTTGTTTATTTTCCCACCAGTCTACTACACAGACCAACGAAG
>JASGAU010344564.1:0-31112 GCA_030220045.1 Australoheros facetus
GGTGCCACTGCCTGAAAAGCTCTGTCTGCCCTGGTCCTTAGTCTTGTATGTGGGACAACTAAAAGACTTTGATTTTGTTGTGTGAGAGACTGTTGACTTTTTAAAAAAAAATGTTTTTAAATGCCTGGATCAATTTTAAGTATCGGATTTATATCGGTATCGGCCGATATCCAAATGTAAAATATCGGTATCGGTCATAAAAAAGTGGTATCGTGCCATCCCTAGTACAGATCATTTTAATAACATTAAGAACCAAATCTCATCTTCATCAGCGGCGTGCAGCTCTGACCCTGATCTGAGAGTCGGTGATCCGCTCTGTTTCTCTCCACAGACCAACGCTCTGTACCACGCGGCGTTTGAAGAATGGGCGACACATTTCACAAATGTCAAGATCCTCAGTGACCAGACGACAAGCAATGATGTAATGTTTTACACTTTCATACGTCTTCTAAAGACGTTTTCACACATGCCCCCACTGCAGTGCTGCAATACACACTTCTGACACAGCCTGATCAGACATTTAACATCCCGAGCAGCTAACGTCCTGCTGTATTCACCTCTAAAGAGATGGTGTCACAGATGCATGCACACGTTCTATCCAAAACACATTTAAGCTCAGATAGAAACTGCAACCAGATCGGGTTGACATCCTGTGGCTTTAGAGTGTCACGGGTTGATTTTAAATGGTCTGACTCGTCGTTCTTCAGGAGCGTCTCGGCGCCGTGGCCTGCCTGCAGCTTGCCGTGAAGCACTTTAACATAGAAGATCATGTCATGGTTATCGGAGGGTACGTTTATCTTCCTTGACTCACAGTAAAGTGTGTTTTGAGTGTGCAATCGGGTCTGAGATGTGGCTGTCTCTCCCTCTCCATCCTGAACAGTGACACACTCTTCAAAGAAGATTTCAGCCTCAGTAAAGTTAATGAGAGATTCTCTGACATGCAGTCAAAGTGTGAAGACGCCTGCCTGGTGCTGTCGTATCAGTGCAGAGATGAGGGTGAGGTTAATGAACCGCTCAGGTGTCCGATATCAGCCTTGGTTTTGCCTCTTCTTTGCATTTAGTTGTATTTGTGTGTTCAGAAACTCAGAAGTATGGAATCCTGGAGGTCAACGGTGATCTTCGTGTCCTCTGTATGAAGGAGAAGCCTCTTCCCTCTGAGACAGAGTCCAGGAGAGCAGTAAGTTCAACACAGTCACTGTGTGGTGCTACATACACTCGAGGAGCTTGGCGCAAAAACACAAGACTGTAAAAAAAACTGGACCTAGCCACAGTGACATCACTCATTGGCCTTGGAATCTGCATTTTGGGCTTCTCCATGTTGGTTTTGTGCACCAAATTATCCGCAAAACATCAGGCTAACACCGATGGTGATTGCTGCTGACATGCAGGTCCGCTGCCACCTGACGCTCCTTATACAGCAAAGGTACAAAAACAGCCTCTAAACAGATGACCCCCCACCATCCCCATCTGTGTTTAAATGCAATTTTCATTTGATTTAAACTCCCCAGTAAAAAAATTAAGTTCAATAACTGAATGAAGTTTGTGAATCATCATGTTGTTACAGTACCAATCACATGAATGAGATTGTGTTTTTTAATGGAGCAGATTTAGTGCAGGGTGTGAGTTTACACTCAGAAACACTGAGCTGAAGGTTTCTGGTTTTCAGTGCCCGTGTTTCTACGCGTTTTCAAAGAAAAGTCTTCCTCTGTTGGACACCTTCCTCGAGGAAAAGAAGGTAAGCCAAATGGTCAGACGTCCTCATAATTAAATTGTGAGTTTTCATCTTATTATTGTGAAACGTCATATTTCCACAGGATGCTCCCATTGCAGAGAAAGACGCTCCCGGGAACTTTGTGTCATGGCTCATCTCGAGGTAATTTCTGCAGACATTCAGGAATCTGAGTTTTCCTCCAAACTTAAATTCAGGATAAATATTAATTTTTTATCTGTTCTTGTATTCGTCATACACTTAAATGATACTCCAGATGATGATGATGGCAGTTTTTGGGTAGTTCTCAGTAATTTTCTTTCTTTCAGGAAACCCGTTTACATTCAGGAGATTTCCGGGCGTTTTGATGTCGGGAATTTGCCTTCCTACGTTGAATGCGATCTTTACTTCAAAGAAAAACTTCAGGACATTGAGTCGTACATGGTGTAGAAGGAAATTTATTATTTCATGTTAAAACTGATCCAAGAAGAAAATTATCACGTGACTGTAAATACACCTTTGGCTTTATAGCAAATATCTTCTATAAATTTTGTTTTATTAATCTACACGATGTGGAGTCTTGTGCATTTGTCCGAGGCCTTCTCACGGCTGTCCTCCATCTTTGCGATGCGGGAACCGAACTGCATGGCTCTTTTGGGCAGGACGGCCGATTGGCCGAGCCCCAGCCGCTTCGCCGTCAGCCTCAGGAGGAGTTTCTCGCCAACTCCTCGGGGAAGCGACAGATCGGCCTTCTGCCACACAGGAAGAGAATTCAAGTAGCTCACCACGTCTTCGTCCAAGTATGGAAACCTGCAGAGCGTCCACAGAGGGAAACGACTTTAATCTGCGATGCTCGCACATTAAATACGACACTGGGCATCAGATTTGAGCCGTGTACCGTTCATAATTTCATGCATCAAATACTAACAGATAAATTAACCACTGTGGCGTTTTAAGGCACCTCCCAGGGCGCTGTGGAGCACCCTGAGACTCTCAGATCATATGATACAAAAAAATATATCATTTGTGAAACAGTTGCTTACACTAATAATTGTGCCTTAACACAAATTACACCACTGAAGAGCACAATTTGATGCGCTCTTTGCTCTTAGTAACAAGTACAACTTATACTGGCCCATGTGCAAATAACAGGACATTTAATCCTGTTCTAAGTTTGAGCTGCGTAAATATTAAGAGATAACTGTGATGAAAAGCTGAGACTTTGACACAAAGGGAGAATAAATAGCAAAAAAAAAACTTAAATATAATTTTTATATCAACCAGAATTTCAGTCATTCCAATCCAGTTTACAATCTTATAATGAAGCTATGGAAATAGTTGGTATTTAGCTCATAATCAGTGTACAAACAGCTCAATTTAAAATCTCTATATGGAAAAAATTCACAGACACAGGCAGACAGTACCTCCTCCAATCAAACAGAAACAACCAGAACTGAACCAAAACATGCTTTCAGGTTCATTTTCAGTTTTTCCCCATGACGGGTTCCAATTTTTTGTTTATATCCTTTGTCACGCATGTTGTTCCAGGTACTGACAGCAGGTGGCAGTAAAATGTTTTTTAAAAACAGTGAAGACGACAACAGCAAATTAGTTGTTTAAGACCTGACTGGTTCATCGCAGCACTGCAACCCCTCGGTACAGACTCCAACACGTGAGACAAGGCGATATCACTTCCAGGATGACAGAGGGACATCAAGGATATTCAGGATTTTATAAGGAAATCCATTAAAATTAACATCTTAGCTGCCACACAGACAAAATAAGCTGCTTTAAGTCATCGCTCCGACCTACCGCGCTTCCTTGCCGTGGTCCCCAATCACTCTGTCGTCTCTGCCCAAATTCCTGGATGAGATCCGGCCCAGTTCCATGGCCAACTCCTGGATGAGGCCTTCGTGTCCAGAGGTCTTAAACCGGACTCTGTGTCTGGAGTAACCCGCCAGCTGCTCATCTGCTCCGATTCCTGTCAAAATGACCTGCAGTCGGGACAAAAAGAAGGAAAATCAGGAAGCTCTCTGATAACACCTTTTTAAAATTAAAGGGGACTCATCCTGCTCACTCCAAGCTCAGTATTTTTGTAATTTTATCCCTCAGTATCCTCCTCAGGGGACAGTTTCATCAAATTCATCACCTTTGCGGACGATGTGAATGCCCTCTGGCGGTCGCCCTCCGTAATGAACCCCACCCCTCTTGCAGCGAACCACACGGCACAGCCGATGCTGTCATCCAGCACCGTGTCCAGTGGATGCACCAGGTGACAAACTCGCTCCAGCCGCTTTTCCTGCAGCTCCTCCTGCGTTACGTTGATCTCTACAAAGTTCCACCTCCTCTCAGGGTTCAGATCTTGTAGTTCCCTGAGCCCAGCTCTTCCAGTGATTCTGTCAGGAACGTCAAAGGGGCCGAACACTTGGGAATTTCCCCGATCAGTTTTTGAATCTGTCAACTTATTTTTGGACTTTTTGGGCTTCTTTGAGGACTCATTCTGCTTTCTGGGTTCCTGTAGTTTAAAGGCCACGTTGAGCAGGTCTATGGGCTCATGAGCAGGTATGTGACGGTCAGCTAAAGCAGCCAGGATCATTGAGTCGATGCCTCCTGAGAAAAGTATGGCAACACTAGCGCAGTCAGTAGCAGGAGGTAAGCAGTTTAGAGCCCTGAAAGGCAGAGACTGAACGCGTCTCCTCACCGCCTCGCTGAGAACATCGACGAGATGTTTCACCTCATCAGTTTTCTCCTCGCGGGCCAGCAGCTCCTGCAGATCCTCCACAGAAAAATGTGAGTTCCAGTGAATTTCAGTCTTGTTTAATGAATTTGGAAGCGACACATTCAGAGGGGAAACAGGTGAGGCGAGTTTAAGACCTGACTGGTTCATCGCAGCACTGCAACCCCTCGGTACAGACTCCAACACGTGAGACGAGGCGATATCACTTCCAGCAGGAGCCCATGGGTAAACCTCAAATGCCACACTGCCAGCTTCTGCAGCTGTCTTCAGGTCAACCCTGTACACACCAGCTGCCGGGACTTCCTGCCATACGCACTGAGCGGGACCAGAAACATGAGCAGCCACAGAAGTCACAGTCAGTTCCCCGGCCTCTATGTCAAACTTCCACAGCAAGCTCCGCCTACCGAAGAAGTCTCGGCCAAACCAGAGGCAGTCTCCTGCCTTCTGATAATAAACAAACCCCCATGGTCCACGAATAGCAGACAGGACAGAGAGAACCTCTGAAGGGGCATCGCAGGACGACAGCCGTTGAGCTACAACTGCGGTGTCGTTCTCCTCTGGCGTCACCGGCAGGCCGCCGAAAATCTCTCCGTTCCACAGCAGGATGTTTCCAGCGTCATCTTGAAGCGGCTGAGCAGTGAGGAGGCCTCTCATATGAAGAACATGAGCAGAAAATATACAGCGGTAGCTGAGATCTGAGCCTGTGACAGCGAGCTCCCGGCTCGAGTCGGGCCCTCTTTTTTTTAAATGTTCAATAACTGTTTGGTTCCTCTGGAAGTGAGCGGACGCAAGACTCAGCGCACAGAAGATCCCGCACATCGTGGTGGTGCTGTGCCCTCAGATGTCCTGCAGTTCCTTTTTCATAGAATCCAGCTCCTCTGCAGACAGAAGAACGCAACAGTTACATGATACCATAAGCTCATATTTTCCCTACAGTCTAATTTATTAACAAAACAGTATTTAGAACACAGCAAGGTTAATATAGCAGATTACTGCAGGATAAACTTCTGAGTGTTGTTAAAAATAAATAAATGATGCAGAGTGGTGACCCTGTCCCAGGTTTACAGGAACCGTTTGCTGGCATCAAACTAAAAATGAGCAAATACGGGAAAAGCCGGCACAGACTGAGAACCGTGGCTGCACACAAAGGCAGTTAAGCAATGACACAACCAAGAATAACTGAACTTTCCAATATTTCCAAATCTTTCAAATCTATGTCTGTAAAAAGTCCTTTATTGAACTGTTTCTGATGAATAACGTGAAAATAAACAAAACCCCCACTCAGCACAGCCGCACACACCTAGGGATGCGACCCAGCCAGTCAGCCACAGATATTTGCTCCTCGAAGATGCAGGTGAATTTTCTGTCTAGCTTGTGGCAATAACAGTGACTGGGTTGTGATCAATTACCAGTTACTTGTAAACCTAGTGGAGTTTTTATCGGAAATTTCATAATTTATGAATGTGCTACAAGTGAGCATTAATCTTTCTGCATTGTTACTAAATCCCAATTATTCAAAGAACAAACAGTTTGGCATCTTTAAGTTAAAACTTCATAGAAAATAACCTTCTGTGAATCGCCACCTTATCATGGCGGAGTGGTTTGTGTGTCCCAGTGATCCCATGTTGGGGCTATGTTGCCCCTTGTTGGGTCTCCCTTAGCAAATAGGGTGAGGAGCCAGATGAAGAGTAATTCGGATCACCCCTATGAGTGATTAAAAAAAAAATCCAGAGAGCAGTTTACCCTGCCCGGGATAGGGCAACCGGACCCCACCATGGAGCCTGCCCACTCCAGGTCAGGGATGAGCTGCATCCCCAACTAAAAGAGTTAAACTATCTTGGGGTCTTGTTCAAGGGGGGAGAACTGTGGGAGAGTGACAGACGGGTCTGTGTCTGCAATGATGCAGATACTGTACCAGTGCCTTATGGTGACAATAGAGGTGAGTGTAACAGCAGTCCATCTGCGTTCCTTCCCTCACCTATAGTCACGAGCTTTGGGTAGTGACTGAAAGTACGAGATCACAAATGCAAGAAGCAGAAAAGCGCTTTCTCCAAAAGCCGGCTGTCCTCTCCCTTAGAGCAAGGGTGAGAAATTCAGTCATTTGAGAGGGACTCCTCCACACTGAATCCAGCTGAGACGGTTTAGGCATGTGACAAGGAAGCGTCCTGGGTGAGATGTTCTGGGCATGTCCTACCAGGAGGAGTCCCCAGGATAAGCCCAGGACACGTTGGATAGATTATATATCGGCTGGCCTGGGAATGCCTCAGTGTTCCCTTGGATAAGCTGGAGGAGGTGGCTGGGGAGAAAGAGCTCTGAGTTTCTCTGCAAGGGCTGCTGCCCCTGCAACCCACCCCGGACAGTGGCAGAAAATAGATGGATGAAGAAAATAAACACAGAGGGATAAATCTGGTTTTTGCATGTCACTTTAGAAGTTTTTACATTTTAGGAAACATAAAGTGGACTTCAACCTGGTTTGCACATGCTGTGTGACATGTATTTATATATCTATATATTCACCTCTCAGCCAGGTTAAAAGGCCTTTGTCTAATCTTACTTTTACATGAAGCGAGCGTCTGACTTCTGTCTGCCAGGAAGTAGATGTGACTGTTCCTCTGCTGGACGTAGACTTTCTGCGGGGGAAATAATCTGCGTCAATCCACATTTAAGCTTTCAGGACTCAACCAGTCTGACAACAAAGGGGTGAAGTCCGCATGTTTCCCATCATGAATGCACAAATATAGAGATAATCTAATAAACTATGAGACTTCTCCATCTCCTCCACTCACCCTGTTTTTCTTCAAGTTGCACAACTCGTCCACAACAACCTTCTGCTCCTTGATCTGTAAATTAGCACCACGGAATATTTCACTGAAAAAGAACCTGCACAGTTTTAATCTGCCAAGACACGTAAAACTAACAGAAGCGTCAGAATACTTTTAAATACAGTAAATGACAGCCTAAATCAGTCTATCCGGGAAACCGCCACGTTAGCTAGCAGGAACATGTTTGAGCTAACGCTACCTTTCTGTTTAGCTCTTCTTTGATTTCGGACTGTCCTTCAAAATGATCGTCGCTGCTGCGGCTATTCGAAGACATGTTGGTGAGCACAAACGTAGGAAAAATATAGTTAAAAAGTCCGTTCCGTCCGTGTAAACACATGTACGTAACCAGCACGAAGCTTTTCCGGGTGCTGAAGGTTTACACAGTTTGAACTCTACTGCCTCCTGCTGGTGGGCGGTCATATCGCCGTTCACCACTATAGATGGACAAATACACTGTATTGCCAAAAGTATTTGCCTTCACATGCACATGAACTTGAGTGACATCCCATTCTTAATCCATAGGGTGAGTCATCCCTCCAGAGAACATGTCTCCACCGCTCTAGAGGCCAGTGTCCAGCTTTACACCACTGCAGCCGACGCTTTGCATTGTGCTTGGTGATGTAAGGCTTGAGTGCAGCTGCTCGGCCATGGAAACCCATTCCATGAAGTTCTCTATGCACTGTTCTTGAGCTAATCTGAAGGCCACATGAAGTTTGGAGGTCTGTAGCGACTGGCTCTATAGAAGATTGCTGACCTTTGCGCACCATGCGCCTCAACATCTGCTGACCCCACTCTGTGATTTTACGTGATCTAACACACTTGGCTGAGTTCCTGTCATTCCCGATTGCTTCCACTTTGTTACAATCCCACTCACAGCTGACTGGAATATTTAGTAGTGAGGAAATTTCAGGACTGGACTTGTTGCACAGGAGGCATCCTGTCATAGTGTCACGCTGAAGTTCACTGAGCTCCTGAGAGTGACCCATTCTTTCACAAATGTTTGTAGAAGCAGTCTGCAAGCGTAAGTGCTTGGTTTATACACCCGTGGCCATGGAAGTGATTGGAACACCTGAATCCAGTGATTTGGATGGGTGAGCGAATACTTTTGCCAATATAGTGTAGGTCCTCCGCATCAGTAGGAGCCTGCTGAGGTGGTTCAGGTGATGTATGACCAGGATCCATCCTGGATTCCTCCTAGGTGAGGTGTTTTGGGCGCTTCCTACTGGTAGGAGACCCCAAGGTGGACCTAGGACCGAATGGAGAGATTATGTCTCTCGGCTGGGTTTGAAATGCCTCAGGGCCTGCCTCGAGGTGGCCGAAGAGAGAGGTCTGGGTACACTTTTCCTTTTATCTCACCCAGAACCACAGATGTCAACCTGCTCCACACAGCAGACACTTTTGGGTCTAATTTGGGCTTCTTCTGGGAATTACTACTCAGTAAATGTGCAGACCACACATTATGAGCTGTGGTTGAAATAGGCTATTGCAGATGTTGGGTGGTCTAGCTGCCACAACACACCTGACCTCTGGGGTTGTAGGTGGACCTGTGGCTGAGCTGAGGCAGCTAGACTCATCCTGAGGACACATTTGGGCCAAATGTTCATTACCGTCTGAGGCTGGAGGGGTTTAATAAAGAGTTTGTAGACCACCAAATCCATCCATAAAGGTCTACCGAAGGTTTCCGTGATATCTGAGTTTGAATCAAAGCAGTGGGTCGACCAACATCGCCTTCCTTAGAGCCACAAAAACCTGTTGTCACAATATGAGCTCATGCATAATTCTGCTGCTGAAAGAAGCAAAAATCCCTTCAGTGATACAAATGTTGATGTTTTGCTCCAGCAGCTGGTCAAGCACCTTTCAGACTTGACAAACACACCTGCCTGAGGCCTCACGTTGGTTCGCTGCCCGCTCAGCTGCGGTGCCTTATTGATCGGAAACAGCTGTCAGATGTTTGCTGTCTCATTCCCTGAAAGCGAGGGCCGTCATTTTAGGAACGGCAGCCGCAGGTCATTGCAGCTGACCAGATAGTGACCTTTGATGTTTATTGTTCTCTGGCGGAGTTTTCAGGCACATATCAAAGTCTTAGGCCTCATATCCACAGAAACAGAGCGACCACAGCCCTGTTGTGCTCCCAAAATGGAGATTACAGCCATTGTTTCTTTGGTCACTCAGATGGTTAGTCATCCTTTCATATCAGGTGTTGTGACTTGAAACCTCAAGAGCCCGGCCTCAGGTATCGAAGTCACATTGTATTGAAATGTGACTGGGCTGCTCTTTAGCGTCTTCATTGCAACAGAGCACAAAGAAGAAGAGAAGCACAGAGAGTAGCTGAATAATAGATTTCACATCCTGCTCCTGGATCCCTTCTTTAGCTGCGGCTGGTGAATGTGAGACAACTTAAGGCCACAGGAGGCAGGTCATCCTCATATTTTTATCCCCGGAGTACAAATTTAGCCGATGTAAACACAGCTTGTTGTTGCACATCCCGGGATTCCGTCAGGGGCCGACACACCTGCAGGTCACATGGCCACAAAATGACAGAGCAGCCGTCTGACCGCTGATGACAGCTACCTGACACAGCGGCCCACTAATAGTGCGGCTGCTAATCTGTTTGCAGCAGCTCAGTGTGTGCAGGCTTTCACATGGCTGGGCACTCTGAAAAGATCACAAAGGGACTGAAAGGCCTATTGTCATCACCTGGCTCAAAATGCATGCTTATGTTACCTGTCGGTGTCAGTTTTGCTCCCTCATGCAATGATACAGCACAGATCTAAACTGCATTTGTTGTCATGGACATTCATAGCGCTTCATCCTAAAATAGCCCAACCTCCATCCTGCTTGGAGCACACAATAAAAGATAAATATAGGGCTGAATTAATCCACAAAAAGGAACCTGGGCTAAAATAAGCTCTGGTTCCTCCACTGATTCTCTTTATGTCTGTAAATTGGTGGATTTATTAGTAATTACCAGGTAGTTGGTGGCAAAACTCAGTATGTATGCAAAATATACACCGATCAGCCACAACAATAAAAGCACCTGTCTTACTACCAAAGCATCTTTGATGCAGGACCTTCAGGGGGGCAGTGTCTGCAGGGGATCCTTTGGACTGTGGTGTGGGGTTCTCAGGCCAAAGACTGGAGTTCCTCTAGTGTCCACCTGAGGCTGCCTCCAAAAGTGAGTCATGCCCTGTGTTAAAATGCCCAAATTTACAGCAGAAATAAACATGTTTACAGCCGGTTACCAAAAACAGCTTTTTATCTGAGGTCAGTTTCACCCTTCATAATAATTTTTTTAGTTGATGAATATTTTTATAACTCATCCACTTGGATTTTAATAAGGCTCAAAGCTAGGGGTGACGTCAGGAGGTCTGCTGGTCAGACTGGAGGTGGGTTCAACTCCTTTTTGGTCTTTGAGCCATTTTGAGGTGCAGAGGAGCATGTTATCCTGTGGGAGGAGATCACAGGCTCTCAGTTGGTGCCGTTGCCATAGGAGTGCGGGGCTGGGGTACTTGGTATGCAACAATTTATAGGTAGACAATGCATATCTAAGTAATATCTAAATGAAAGCCAGGACTCAGGGGATCAAGGCTTGGATTATAATGAGAAGATCAATGTCAGTGGTTTTAATGGGGCATCGCCCTTAATCTCTTAACATTCGTCAGGTCGCCTGCATCTCGTTAAGGGTGTGATTTTGTTTTAGCCAGATGCTAAACAAGCACATTTTCAGGAACTAGAAGTTGTAATGTTTATTACTTTAATGCTACAGTTCATCCATTATTAACTTTTCCATTTGGTGTTCCAAAAAGGTGAAGAGTCCATAGGGAGGGTTGTGTTAATGCGACCCAGAACAGTCGCTGCTCAGAGGAAGGCGCTCGTGTCTGTGCATTCAATAACAATGATAAGATTCATAAATTCTACAGCCATGAGAATTAGCATAACCTCACTGCA
The DNA here is from genome assembly GCA_030220045.1 of Australoheros facetus. Lineage (NCBI taxonomy): Eukaryota > Metazoa > Chordata > Actinopteri > Cichliformes > Cichlidae > Australoheros > Australoheros facetus. The sequence continues at coordinate 11,216 of JASGAU010344564.1, forward strand.
GAAAGCACCAGCATCCACGTCCCATTCAACACCACAGATTAACAGAGGTCATGAACTGGATTACAGCTTGGCATAGTAACCTCGTGTTTTTACAATTCTGTTCAGATTAAACTATATAGTCTAATGTAACACACTGATTATTGACCTTTGGAGCTCCAGGAAGGTCAGTTTTGCAACCTTTGGATAGATCCAGCTCAGCTGTGGATAAACTTTTCTCTTGCCTGTAAACCAACAGGAGATGACTGATCATCATCAGCTGCAATCTACTTATACTACTTTACCCCAAGCAATAATATTTATGAAAGGAAGAGGATGAAGATCATTAAAACGAAACCCAAGTGGACATTGTAAACAGTACTTTGGAACAGTCTGTTATAATGCATTTGTCTTCGTGCATCAAAAAGTTGCAGAAGTTTTTCTTTCTCCACTCTTTAAAAATTCAAAAGATTTTGCAACTGATCCTCAGATTTAAGAGTATTGTTGCAGCAGGTGAGGATTTAATTAAACCAACACGATTGCGATGCAAAGCTCCCACAAAGACCGAAGAGGCTCTGTTTCATCTCATGTCATTTTGATGGACTGCGTTCAGCGTGTTTGTGAGTGTTTTTGGCCTCGGGGCAGATTAGGAGCGTCACAGAGTGCATTTTTGTTTTCATACTTCAGCTTTCGTAACATTGCAGGGCTGGGGCAGTAAAACTGGATGGTTTAGTGGAGTTTGTGCAGAATTTAGTGTTACAAATGGATAAAAAGAGAAGCTCTAAAGTTGCATCAAACCCTACAAAAGTAAAGCACTTGATCTTTGTGATATAACATGAAAACCACACAGAACCTGCTGCCACAGGACTGAGCATAATACAGGGCTGTATGTGTGGGTATTATTCACCAGGCCAGTCCAGTGAAGAAGAAAAAACGAGAAGAAAGAAAACCCTAAAATATGTTACCAGAGAACAGTCATGAGGCTTCAACGGGGGTCCCACTCAGCTGATCAGAGTCCACACAATGTGCAGTTTAAAGAAACACACATGCATGCATTCACTGAGTGTTTACTGCAGCCCGAGAAGCCTTCATCCATGCAGCCTGTAATTACGGCTGTAATACTGTTCTGTTGACATAGGTGAACAAATGCAAGTCATCCAAATGTGTGCTCTGTACACAATTTTTATCTGTTTACCTCCAAACTCACCTGCAGCAGCAAGCGGCAGGTAAACAGCTCCACCAGATCAGCGCAATAACCAAAAGTTTCATTTGTATGTGACATCACGTGGGCAGAGAAAGCTCAGTTAATCTTTAACTTTTGATCTAACTCTGCTCTCCTTTGGTCTTTGTTTTTCTATGGTTGAATTTATATTTTAAATAAAGAATGGCATGTAAGAAATTATGTTAGGTGTAAAAACATCTTCAAATGTACTTAATATAGGGTGAAACTTTTATTCTCCACTGATATTGATACAGATTTTTGATGTAAATCAGATCTAATGTACTACCAGAAAATGAATAAATCATTGTAGTTTCCAAATTCGAACACCTCGACTCTCTCTGAGACAGCTGATGATGGAAAATTTTAAAAAAGTATGTTTACTTGTTTTAATTCAGCAGTAATGATAGTTGGAAACTTTCAAATAAGAGTACAAATGGTATAATGGTTTAATGCATCAGGTGAAGTTCATTTATGCAACTTTATTTATGCATGCAAAGTCTTTGTGGATACAAAATGTAACTTTTAAATACCATAGACTGTATATAAAGATAGGCAAAGACACTGTGACATCACAATGTCGAGTAAAGTCCAGGCTGAACATTTTCACCTGCGTCGTGTTCGTGTTATGAAAGCAGACGTCACAAGCCACATGCACATAGGACACAGACTAGCTAATAGTAAATGGACTGGTACTCATATAGTACTGTAACCGAGCACTCAGTTACTACAAGCTCCATTCACCCATTCATACAAGTGCTTATTTTCTAGATCTGAGCATCTTATCTAAAATTCACACACACGCTTACACTCCAATGCATGCATCGGGTACGACTCAGGATTCAGTGTCTTGCCCGAGGCCACGTCGATATGCAGCCTGGAGGAGCCGGGAATCGAACCAGCGACCTTCTGATTAGTTGTGAATGCATTTGACCTCCTGAGCCCCTGCAAAAACTGCATACACTCTGCTTTATGCTTCTTTCAGACTCTAATTAAAAACACAGTTTACAAAGTGAACTCCAAACAAGCAACTGAGTCTCTAAGCCTTTCAGGTCGTGTAGCCCATTAAGGGGGCCAAAGGGCCATTTTCAAATAAACTTCTGGGCATCCAGAGGAGTCGCCTCCTGCTGGCCATTAAAGAGAAAGCAAATTTGAGGTACTTCTTCATTTTCAAACCCAGAAGTTATGCATGACTTTATAAACAGTCTTTTTTCAAGAAGCAAGTCTTGCACTCAGCGCACTACCTGAATTAATTTTAATGTGGTCTCTGGAGCATAAAATCAGTAGAATTATCATTTAGCTGTTTTCTTCTACTTTTTCTTCAGGGTCCTAGCTGTCATACTCTCTGTACAGGTCGCCAGCCTGTCCCAGGGTTAACACAGAGAGACAGACAACTATTCACACCTGTGTTCATTTTAGAATCACCAGTTAACCTAACCCCACTAACTGCATGTCTTTGGACTGTGGGAGGAAACGGGAGTACACATGCAAACTCCACACAGAAAGGCCCTGGCCAAGGTGGATTTGAACCCAGACCTTCTCGCTGTGAGGCAACAGTGCTAACCGCCGTGCTGCAAGGTAGAATTGTAATTCAAATGAAAAAAAATAAATGTTTAAAAGGTTTGTTGACATATACACCTACCACCATCTTTGCTGATGAAGAACTTTAATGCATTTTTAAAATCAGGATTCTTTGGGTGCAAGTGCAACCAGTGCAACCAGTTTCTGGTTTGTGTTGCACTTTTCATAGTTTCAACGCCGCTTGCAGAGTAGTTGGCAAGTTTTTGAAGATAAGTTGTCGTCTTCTATTCAAACTACGACCAACTGTGGCAGTCTCTGGGCAACAATTGCAAAGACATTTTTGGTGCAATGCCTTATACCTCTTTGGGACCAATTTCACCTACAAACTGCTAGCAACCAGATGATTGTGGATGGTCACCACATTCACCTGACCCTACATTCTTACATGTCCAAAAATGACAGACAAGTTAACATCATGTGGTCAGTGGTCATGTGATTGCAAAATTCCAGCAGGCCTATATATTCTTCATCTTCTTCTCCATTCGGCTGCTCCCTTCAGGGGTTGCCACAGTGGATTGTCTGCCACCATCTCACCCAAACTCTAGCATCCTCCTCTGTCACACCAACACCCTGCATGTCCTCCTTCACCACAACCATGAACCTCTTTTATGGTCTTCCTCTTTTCCTCCTGCCTGACAACTCCATCTTCAACATAATCCATTTTTTAATTCAATTCAGTTTCATTTATATTGTGCCAAATCACAATAGTCACCTCAAGGCACTTTATATTGTAAGATAAAGACCATACAATATCAGAAAGAAACCTCAACAATCAGATATCTGCACCAAGATGTTAGCAAGAGATCCTTTAATTCCTGGAAGCTGTGAGGTGGGGCCTCCATGGATCAGACTTCTTTGTCCGGCACATCCCACAGATGCTCGATCGGATTGAGATCTGGGGTATTTGGAGGCCAAGTCAACACCTCAAACTTATTGTTGTGAACCATTTTTGCTTTGTGGCAGGGCGCATTATTCTGATGAAAGACGTCACAGCAATCAGGGAATACTGTTTCCATGAAAGGGTGTGCTTAGGTAGGTGGTGCATGTCAAAGTAACATCCACATGGATGGTGGGACCCAAGGTTTCCCAGCAGAGCATTGCCCAAATCATAACGCTGCCTCTGTCGGCTCGCCTTCTTCCCACAGTGCATCCAGGTGTTCCTCAGGTAAGCGACGCGCACACACCCGGCCATCCACGTGATGTAAAAGAAAACGTGATTCATTGCTCTGTGGTCCAGTTCTGATGCTCATGGGGTCAGCGTGGGCACCCTGACTGGGCTGCAGCTATGCAGCACCATACACAACAAACTGTGACGCTCTGTGTATTCTGACACGTTTCTATCAGAACAAGCATCAGATTTCTGTTGGATCGGACCACATGGGCCAGTCTTCACTCCCCACCTTCATCAGTGAGCCTTGGCCAACCATAACCATCACCACTGCTCCTTCCTTGGACCACTCGTGATAGATGCTGACCACAGCAGACCGCAAACACCCCACAAGAGCTCGAGTTTAGGAGATGCTCTGACCCAGTCGTCCAACCATCACAGTTTGCCCCTCATCAAATTGCTCAAATCTGTATGCTTGCCCATTTTTCCTGCTTCTAACACATCAGCTTTGAGGACACAATGCTCACTTCCTCCCTGATATATCCCACCCAGTAATGGGTGACATGATGAAGACACAATCAGTGTTATCTGCTGCACCTGTCATATTGTTATGTGTGCATTCAACATATTTGTTACAATTCCAACTTTATTTTCATTATCTCAGCCAGATATTCATCCAATATTTTTAGCAAACAATAGAGCTAACAATTTCACTGTTATGCATGCTGTAAGGTAATCATTTCCCCCTTTTTCCCATTTACAGTTTATTTTTCTTAACGATATCAAGTCTTTCCTTAAATCTCTGACTGTAACTGTAACTTCTTGTCATTCCTGCCAAAATTAAAGAAAACGCGCTGAGATGTCAGGTGCGTGTTGCGAGGAGGCAAACATATGGATGAGGGAGGTCTTTCAAACCGAAGCTCACTTGTGTAAGAAGAACAGGGTTTAACAGTAACGCCGTAATGAAAGCACATTTTTCTTTCTTTTTTTTTCTTTTTTTTCTTTTTTTTAGGTAGGAGGGCCACAGCTGTTTTTGACACGGGTGTAAATAGAGTGAGGTCACGTGACCGCGCGCTCGGAGTATATCCGAGGCGGGCCGTGCGCGGAGCAGCAACAGCAGCCGCGGAGCGCAGCGCCGAGCGGACCGTCCGCAGAACCTCTGCGTCCCTAACAACCACCCGGCCTTTCGGCTATAAAATAATTTCTTTCCAACTTCAGCTACAGTGATAGCTAAGTTTGGAGAGGAGGAAAGGGGAGAAACGCCGTGTCTTCTTTGCTCCTGTGTTGTTTTTGTTGTGTCAGTTAGTGCAGAAGCTGCGGGGGTCGACCTGCTTTTGCATTACAAAAGGGGATCTGGCAGAAGCGAGAGAAAACATATTTAAAAAAAAAAAGAAGACATATTTGGCGGGTTGTTGTCACCTGGAGAGCTGCAAAATGGATAACCCTGGAGCTAAAAAGACCTGCTGCGGTGAGTTGCCTTTATGGCATTAGAAATTAATGAATATTTCCCGTGATTGGAGCCTGAGTGTCACACATGGGGATCGAGCACCAGCTGTAACATGTTTTCTCCACAGAATCCATCCGAGACTTCTTCACCTCGGCGAAATTTCTCATCTACATGGGCCACGCTCTGTCAACATGGGTGAGCATGCCCTATTTATAACCAGCATTGTCTTAGAAACACATTCATGTCCATCTAACTGACATCACACAGTAAATTTGTAGATGTTCACTATGATGACTGGATATTTATTTGTGGCTGTCCGGTGTCAAGTCAAACCTAATACATTATCATTTTGTTATTGTTGCATTATATGTCATTATAACTACTTAAAATCACATGTTTTCTTCATGCACCTTGCCATACATGCTCTATTTACAGATATTACAGACAGATTTAGAACAATAGAGGAAGACTTTTTCATCATCAGTATTTAAATTTCCCAGGGTGACCGAATGTGGAACTTCGCTGTAGCGGTTTTCCTGGTGGAGCTGTACGGGAACAGCCTGCTGCTCACGGCCGTGTACGGGCTGGTGGTGGCCGGCTCGGTGCTCCTGCTGGGGGCCATCATCGGGGACTGGGTGGACAGAAACCCCAGGCTTAAAGGTAAGGAAGGACACAGGCAAAGACTATTCTTGGTTCAGTTCGGTGGGCTTGAATTGGCTTTTTAGCATGTTTTTTGTGGGTCAGATGCCACCACACCTCAGACATTTGGCCCATATAAGGACCTTGACCTGTGGCTCACCCCGAGTCAGCGCTGTCAGCCAAGGATAAAGAAAACTGTAAATATGGGCCAAACAGTTATTGGAATCTGGGTGTTTTTTCAGTGGACTGATTGTGAACATGAGCTAACATAAACATGGGCCTTTAGCAGTTAAATTGTAGAATAATTACCCAGAGGAATTTGGCAAAGACACAATTAGGTGAAATCAGCTTCCTTGCACTCTAATGAACCCTCCCATCAAACAGAAGTGTGTTGTCTCTGCTCAGATCTCTGTCCCTAATGCCCGTCCTGGTGTTTCCACAGTGGCCCAGACTTCGCTGCTCGTCCAGAACAGTTGCGTCATCGTGTGTGGGATCCTCCTGATGCTTGTTTTCCATTTCAAAGAACAGCTCGCGGACCTCTACAATGGATGGATTCTGGTAAGATTCCCCCCACCCCCCTCTGCTGTTTCAACCTGTTTTGGTAGGGATTGTCTCAGAAAGCGTTTTTATCTCCTTTTGTGAAGGCAAGTGTGAAACTTTGCCTACTTTCACTGATACAGGCTTCCACGTCAGTGGGACTGAAGTGAGCGTAGTTCATCTATAGAAGCTCCACTAGAACTAGTTTAATTTTTGCTTGAACTTGAGTAAATCATCTTATAATCATAAATAATTATCGAATAGGCGAATGAAATCAGTGCGTTTGCATTTGAGTATTTAATGCTTTTAATGTTGTAAAGCAGCAGAAAGAGCCTGTTTCTGAAACATGTGGGTGCAGCTTGTCTTATCAAAACTTATCAAACCACCATCAGGACCCAGCCTGAGGTGGACTTCCACAGATACACAGAATCATCAAAAACAATAAAAACAGATGAAAACAAAAACAACAAATCAGATATTTTGTTCAAAAACAAACTGAATAACAGAGCCCTCTGAGTATAAAGGGGTGCACCCAAATTTGTCTGTTTTAAATAATCTCTAATCACTTATAACTTCATAAGTACAGCAGATATCCACATGAAATATTCAGGGCTGAAGAACACATTTAAGCTCAGTGAAAAACTGCAGCCACATCAAAGGAAACAACAGAAGCACTGCTGGTGTCTCTGGTTGGTAGGCTTGAATAGGTAATTAAAGGCCTTTATTTTGCAGTGCTAAAGGACATTAAAAATACACCAACATCTATCAGCTTTCCCCTTCTTGAGGTTACATCTTACAGCTGATACGTGTCGGTGAGCCGCTGATTGGCGGGACAGTCTAAAGCCCAAACTGTGTTTTTGCTCAGCGTGATATTCTTCTGCGACTAACTTTGCGCTTCAGTGCTGTGGTCGTGGGCTGGTGATGTTACCCTTAAAAACTTTAAGTTTAAATTTGAAGTTTGCTGCAGTGAATTACCAGGAAACAGCTGAAACATCCAGGAACGGCCAGCATTGGTTCCTGTTCCTCGACATTGTTGACATTAGACTGGTGCAGAGTCAAAGATGGTTATAGAAAAAGGTCATGCTGCCTGAGAAACAGATTTTCTCCTTGGATGGTGACATTTGAAGCTGATTTATTTGCAGTTTTTAAATGTGTTTTTCAGGCCTGAAAATTTCAGGGTGGCACGAGAGCTCACAAATGCTGGAAAAAAATAACAGGAATATGACATTTTAAATGCACCCCTTTGTACTTTGAGGGTCAATAACTCGAAGAAAACATTTTCTGTCTTTAGGAGTCCTGGCTACTATATCACTTCATGGGAAATGATTAAAAAACAATTAGATTCTCAAGTCTGCAGTAAATTTAGGGCAACAGGAAGCCCTGCTGAGGACGAGGAGAGTTCAGGTTTTTTGGAAGGGCCTTGTTTACACTTGTTGAGCTACGTGACTTAACAGGAGCTCCGTCACTGTCAATATTTAGATTTCTGCGAGCTTGAGATGCAGAACTTCAGACTGGACGGGTTTCAGTCCGTCCAGAGACGGGTTTGGGTGTCCTGTTGAAAAAGGCCTCCAACGTTGCTCTTTTGTGTTTGCAGTATCTCCTGAAAAAATGGGGCAATTTTCAGCGGTCAGAGAGTTCAGAGGGCCGGCCGTTGTCGGAGTGCTGGTGGAGGTGGAGAGAGGCTGGTGAAACAGGAGATTTAGTGTCTTGCTGAACGCTGTGTAGTCAGCAGGTTGGTCAAGGCCAGTCACATGACACAGAGAGAAATGTGGCTGGGCCTGCTGAAACATTTCTGTTGTTGTACTGACCAGAGCAGAAACTTTACATGCAGACCCACAAACAGCGTCTGCTTCAGCAGGCAGGTTTCAGAAAGTGCTCTTTCTGGTCAAATGTTGAATTTTAACTTCCAGTATAGATTTTTTTTTTTTTCCACAGGAAGTTATTGATTTGACACGTGGTGGCAGCCCTTGGCCTTTGCTTTTGGTTTTAAAGATTTTTGCCATCGTTATTAGCGAATCAAGTCTCAGTTTGATAGAAGTGGCTGAAGCCCATGTTGACCCTTGACCCCTGCAGTGAGGGGATCTAGTGTCTCTGCTATGCTGCTTGGGAGATTTTCTGATGGCATTCTTTGCATCCACTCGCAAGGACTCCCTTTTTGAAGATAAATATTTTCATGCATACCACCACCACCACCAAATGTACCCCCATAAATACACTCTTGTGTCCTTTCCTTGCAGACTCTTGGAGATATGCTTTCAGATTCCGTCTGAACTTGTTGGGACACTCGGTGCACCGGCATCTCTTGTTATCCACCGTGGGGAAGCTCGCATTTTCTAGTCTTTGATTTGTTAGTGCAGAGTTCTCGTCGTCTTTAGCTTTTCCTGGCATTCCTTTTACAAACCTGACACGCTTCGCTAGCACTTTGCAGAACTTTACGTCATTTATATTTAGATTCATTGTACCCTCGGTTATCACTCTGGTGTTCCCTGGNACTCTGTGGTGGTTGGTCAGGACTAGCTTCCCTGCCATCAGACTTACAGACATATGGGGTCAGTTGGTGTCTGTCTGTTCATTGTTGGTTTTAGATGATTGAACACTTGCTGGGAAGCATTGATTCCCTTATAGTCACCTCTGACCTACATTTTTTGTTCTCAGGTCTCACGTTTCCTGCTGCCCTTCCCCCCTTCAAACAGACTGATTATGCACAGCAGGAACAAAGATGACCGTAAATGGCTTCAAAATGCTGCCGATTCTCAGTTTGCACTAAAATTAAACAAAGGCATATAAATTTGGTAAACTGAATAAATTAAAATGTTCATATTTTAGATTTTTTTTATTATTATTAGTTCCTTTGGCTGCACAAGGGTGCAGCTGCTGTGGGAAGGGAAGCACTTCTGTGGACCCTTCCTCCACCCTAGAAAATAAAGGCAAAGGTCACTGCAGATCAATACAAATCCATCTGAGTGTTGAAACATCTCAGTCCTGATTGGAGTCGTCTCTTCCAAGATGCTCGATGACGAGGATAAAATTGATGTGAATTGCAGTTGACAGATTTCACTCCAACTGAGGAATGATGGAGGATTTTGTGCCAGTGTTTTAAGGGGCATCCACTCAGGAAAAGTGACCAAAGACTACAAAATGTCAAAGGGAAATTCAGCGACTAGTAGGGATGACTGACAAAATAAGGCTTTAGGCCGTGCTCTCCACCAGATCATCAAAACATCCAGTCAGTCATTCTCATCTTTTGGAAGAATGGTGTTCATTCCTTTATTGGAGGTCCAAAGAGTTGGATGATCTATGCTAAAGCTGGCTCATGGGGTTCACAGCACCTTACTAAGACACTTTGTGTCTATGTGCTTTAACCATGTCACTGAGTTTAGATACAACAACATACTAACTAGGCAGAGTTTCATAAACTACAACATGCTATGTCTTACACTTTTATTTTGGCTTTTACAAGCTTTTTTATTTGAGTGTTCCAAATATACAAGAAATGTTATAAAAAGCTCTGGATATTAACCCAAACTCTGACCTTAATACTTGATAAGTTCATTGGTGATCTGGTAAATGTCAAGAGGTTAAATAAAGTATTCCAAAATGTCCTAAAATATCAGGATATTGTAGTTTTCTGTAATCAATTCTCAGAAAGCTCGTACTTTATCTGGATTTAAAGTGCTTGAGTCAAAGGCAGTAGAGCCCTTTTAGGTTCTTGTAGCTGTTTCTTGACATATGAAAAGCTTCTTCAGTTCTAAAGGCTGATGGGGAGTCACAGGTGTTTATCTTCCAGTAGAGCTAGTAGAGTGGTTGAGACACGTCCGATGTGACAGGACATGCTTGTGAGTCATTAAGGTCACGCAGGTCGAGGTGTGAATGGCGGTTCGAGCCGCCTGGGAAGGGATCTCAGATTGCGTTACAAGTGCCTGATAGTTTGTGACGTAGGCCACCACCTCTGTTCAATGATGGCTGTTCCAGTTGGACCTGAATGGCCTCCTTTACTCCTCTGATGAATTTCTTGAACTTAAAAGAGACAGTGAACCTCAACATGACTGCAGATTGTGTGCATGGGAATGGAGGAACATGTTAACCGGTAACCGTGTGGCTCAGTGATGAATTTCTTTGGACCACAATGGCCAGTTTGATGACACAGTGGAAAAAAAGATCAATTTGGTTCTTGGTTTTTCTTTGTTTCATGGGAGTCTTTGTCCTTTTATCACACAAAATCAATGCAAATGTAAAAATACTCTAAATTTTTAATTTTTTCAGACAAGCTGCTACATTCTGGTCATCACCATTGCCAACATCGCCAACCTTGCCAGCACGGCTATGTCCATCAGCATCCAGAGGGACTGGGTGGTGGTTGTAGCAGGTCAGGACAGCAGCAAGTTGGCAGGTAGGTGCTTCTTACCCACTGGTGGTTTATCTTCAGATGTGGGCCTCATATGATTTGTTATCAGGTCATATGTTCAGCTGGGAGGACTTTGAGCGCCGGATACTGACTCGCGTTCTGTTTTTTTTTTTTTATGTCACTGCAGTTTTCCACTGATTGTAACAAGCTGTTTAAAAGATTTAGTCACATGGTGCACTACACTTTGAACTGGGTGACCCTTATAAATCTGCTGTGCTAGATCTTAGTTTACATTACTGTAAACCATAAATATGAAAATATGATTATATGACTATAATGGGACACTTTTTGACTACATCGGTGTGTTAAATCAGCTGTAAATAAGCTGTTTTACTAACCTGTACCTCCTTTCAATCCCTTGCCAAACAGATATGAATGCCACAGTGCGGATTATTGACCAGCTGACCAACATCCTGGCTCCCATGTTAGTGGGGCAGATCATGGCCTTTGGTTCTCATTTCATTGGCTGTGGCTTCATCTCTGGCTGGAACCTGTGCTCCATGTGTGTGGAGTACGCGCTGCTGTGGAAGGTCTACCAGAAGACGCCCGCACTGGCCGTGAAAGCGGGACAAAAGGAGCAGCAGCAGGAGCTCAAACAGCTCAGCCCCACAAAAGGTAACTGCAGGTCTTCTGTTTATATTAGAAAAAACTGAAAGTGGTTATTTTGCTGTTTTAGATTTGGTAATCAAAAACCTCAATTTTTCTGCCCTTTGACAGATTTGGAGAATGGCCAGAGTCCCGAGGAGTCATCTCAGCCACTCATGAATGAAACGTCTGTTGTTGCCAAGTCTGAGTCTCCCAAAAAGCACAGCTGTTGCTACCAGATGACTGAACCCCTGCGCACCTTGAAGGCCGGCTGGGTGGCCTACTACAACCAGAACATCTTCTTTGCCGGCATGTCCCTGGCCTTCCTCTACATGACGGTGCTGGGCTTCGACTGCATCACCACGGGGTACGCCTACACGCAGGGCCTCAACGGCTCGGTGCTCAGCCTACTGATGGGAGCCTCGGCCATCTCGGGCATCTGCGGCACCGTCGCCTTCACTTGGGTTCGCAAGAAATGTGGCCTGATCCGCACTGGCTTCATCTCAGGCATGGCCCAGCTCTCCTGCCTCATGCTATGCGTCATCTCCGTCTTCGCTCCTGGAAGTCCCTTTGACCTCAGCGTCTCGCCATTCCAGGACCTTTACACCCACCTGATTGGAGAGACGACCCTGCCTGAAGCAGTCCACAGCCTCACCATTTTAAACACCACTACGCCTACTACTGCCGTGCCAACCGAAGAGATGCCACCTCTGCAGTCCTACATGTCTGTTAGTCTGCTGTTTGCTGGTGTCATTGCTGCTAGAGTTGGTGAGTGAAGTAGCTCCCCTTTATTTTTCTTCCCACTGTGGTGACAGAAATGATAATCTGAATACCCGCAGTATTTTATTGGATGTAGTGCCGAGATTTACCACATGGTAAATGGTAAATCAGCTGTTAGTGGCTGAGTCCAGATGTATGAGAATACATGTGAAATCAACAGTCACTGGAGTCGGTTGGAGACTATTAAAGGCTCTCCACGTAACCTTAGGAAACCAGCCCTAATTTGGATTTCTAGTTGCCATTTACTGAACTGCAGCGTAGGTTGCATTTGCATGGACCTCATCCTTGAATACCATGTGCATGCACCAGACTGCACTTTTATGCTGCATTGTTGTATGTCATGTGGGCCAGAGCCAGTTATTAAGTGGATTCCAGGGAAGGCCTCATTATATGTTATGTTCATAGAGGCTCCAAAGTGCTCATGATCATTTCCCAAAGGTGTGCTCATTTTATTTGATAGGAAATTGGAGTGTTAAGGAACTGCTGCCCATGCTTTATGTTCATTTCCTGTGACCAGACAGCAAATTCTAGAAATTATCACTTCCGTAAAGGTGACTCAAGGAGCTTCACAGGTTGGGCTTTTATGTAACTTGCACCAATGTCACACAGGATCTCTGCAGTTCTAATGGCAGAGCAATATCTACAACCTTTGATGCCAGTAATATTGCCTCATTATTCCCAGTAGAGCTACTGTTGAGTACTGAAGCTGTTTCATTGTGGCTGTAAAAAGACTGTTAGAGCTGACTGTTGATCTCTTCCTCTGCCCTGCAGGTCTGTGGTCTTTTGACCTGACAGTGACCCAGCTCATCCAGGAGAATGTGATTGAGTCGGAGCGAGGTGTGATCAACGGCGTCCAGAACTCCATGAATTACCTCTTAGACCTTCTGCACTTCATCATGGTGATTCTGGCTCCAAACCCAGAAGCCTTTGGCCTTCTGGTCATCATCTCTGTCTCCTTCGTGGCCATGGGCCACATGATGTACTTTCGGTTTGCCTTCAGAAGCCTGGGCAGCCGCCTCTTCCTCTGCTGCTCACCGGAGCAGAAGGTGGAGGCGGTTGACAGTCCCTCACTTCCTACCACCGTCTAATCCCATTAAAGAGACTCTGTCCTGGGTACATACTTTTAAAGCCTTACCCAAGCCCTGCATCTTATTTATCTCATTAACATCTTAGCTTGTAGCTGGCAGAATGCTAACGTAAAGTGTAGACAACATGCTGTCTGTAGCTATTAACCATTAGCAGTAGGAAAGGAGTAGAAAGTAGTGAAACATTAGATAATGCAGGGGTTTCTGTAGCGTTTTCAGTCTGGGAGTCAGATGAGCGCCTCAGCCTTACATCTATGGATCCACGCTCCTTAAAACGTGCACGTACTGCCCAACAGGGATCCATCCCTTCTAGGCTTGCGACTCCATTCTGGGTGCTGTTGGAGAAATCAGGGGACAGCGCACTGTAAAATATTCTCCTTCTAAGACCCTGGATGTAGCTGTATAGACTTTTAAAAGGTGCTTCAGCTAAAAAAAAAGAAGAAGGGCAGAACGAGGGCGAAATCTTGCAGAGGAAGCCGCGATCCTGACAGTCAGGACGCCGCTCAGCTCACCTCTCAGTTTGGGTTCGTTGGTGCCGTCGCTGTGTCCGCTCGCTGTTCTCTTGTAGACTTCTTTTGGTTGTGTCAGCTTACGTATATACGTGTGTGTTAAGCAGGTTGTGGTTACTTTTTATTTAACCAAACAGGAAACTGGGATCTAGTCTCTTTAATGTGTGGTGTTAAGCATTTAGCTGTATTTATTCAGGAAATGCAGGCAGTGGTTTTTGTAATGACTGTATCATCAGTATTGTGTGCTTGTAGTTGTGCCATATGAAACACAGAAATCCTATGCACCCTTATCAATAACTCACAGTTACCAAAGTTAAAGTCCATATATGGCATAAAAGGAAGTGAGGGAAGCCGGCTTTGTCTGTCTAAGCATTCCAAATATACAGAATATTTTTACGTCCGGTGCAAACCTTCGTGGATCTGAACCCACTTGGAGATTGTATCTAATTTTTGTTTTTCTGGTAGACTGCAATTATCATATGAAGGTGTGTTAGGGCCATTGTAGGATTAAAAAAATATATATATCTTGACAACAAGTAAACGGTACAATTTTGTGAAAAATAAACTCCAAGATTTAAACGATATAAAATCATGAAAAAACAAACTTGGATTCTCCTAAAATGTGGATATTTTTTGACATCATTTATGATGGAAAAAAAAGAAACTTTGAGATTGTGTGAGATCACAGGAAAAACATCAATATTAAATTAAAGCTGGAAATTTATGAAACAAATTCAAATAATCTGAGATAATACAATTTTTAAGAAAAATCCCCCAATTTTTCTACAAAAGTCACAAATATAGGTAAAAAAAAATCAATGTTCTCAAAAATTAAAAGAGTATATTTGTTAGAAATAAACTTTTTTTTCAGGAAAAAAAAGTTCACTAAAATTTGAGTCATAAATTTGTGAGAAGAAACTGAGATTAAAATCGCAAATTTACCAGAAAAAAAGAGGAAACTGTTTGATTTTCTAAAATTAAATTTATTAGAAACATTTATAAGAAAAAATATCCTTTGAGATTATAAAGTCATAAATTTATGAGGGGAAACTCAGTTTTAATGAGACTCAAGTCATACTTTTTTAAAATAACCTCCTCTGAAAAAAAGTAGATTTATGAGAGAAAAATCCCGGAATAATGTCTAAGAATAAAAATTCTGAAATTTGTGAGAAAAAAAATTCAGACTTTAAAATCTTACAGAATATTAGGATACACAATTTTTTTTGTATTTACCACTTGTTAGAGGATATCCAAGTTTTTATCCAAAAAAATCACAAGATTCTGAGGTTTTTTTCTATATTTTTTATATTTGTAAAGTTTTTCCTCAGAATATCATCCACACCTTCACTCTTTAAATTTTTAATACCTTGAACGGCTCTAGCATGGCGTCATAGTAACACCTTTAGTCACCTTTTTGATTTTCATGTTCTCTGGAGTGATTTTTCCAGTCGTGATTGTCGTTAACTCAGGCACTTTACTGTCTTTTCGCCTAATGCGTGATCAGGCATTAGTTCGATGTGTTTTTGCACAAAGCTGAAGTCCCGACTTCCCTGAAACCCTCCCCGCCGCACACAGTAATGTTTTGCCTCTTCCGATGTCGTTGTTGGGGTGGGGGGGGGGACGACGGCACATATTGCAACACTCAGCACCACCACATGGTCATGAGGAGAAAAAAAAAAAAAACCTGCTCGAGTTCCTGTGAAAATAGCCTCAGCTTACCTCAGGCGCCACCCCTGTGTCCTCAAAAAGCTACTCAGGGATCTGAGTCAGCAGTTCTTATCTGAAAATCACTTCATGGCACCAAAACCCTGAACCTTCACCCAGCTGGGGTTTTGGCTGGTTGTGGTGACATCTTCACAGGTTTTTGGCTGTCCTGTGTGCTGTTTTTTTTTTCCCCCATCAAGTGATTTAACAGATTAAATGTTTTCTTTGTAAACGAATGTTTCCAGAAGCAGTTTAAAATCACAGACCGTTACAGAATTACTATAACAGATCAGCATCTATGTAAAGAGTATAGCAGTAAAACCCAGAGGTGCATTTTGTTCCCTGTAGAGTCAAGTGCTCAGACGAATAATGTGTTCGCTCGCTTACCTTGTACATTTTTACCTGCATCCGTTCCACCTCTGAAATTTCACACTCCTTTATGCAAACTAGCCTCGCCAGCTGTTTTCATGGAGACTAGCTGGTCCTCCACGTGAAAAGGTCAGCCATAATCCCAGCCGCAGAGGGGAGACCTGTTTGGGTTGGAGAGCGAGCTAACCGCACCAGGTGTAGGAGAACAGAGGACCATTTTCTAGGTCCCGTGAAACAGGACGGAGGAGCTTTATTTTCATATTCCACCTGCTTCACATTCAGTCTGCACACAGGAACAAAAGCAGCACTCAGAACACATCAGTCTGCTGATTCAGGAATACCACACATGGCCATAAATGCTCTATTTTTTAATGTAAATATATGCAGCTGTGAGTCAATATAAACTTACTTTAATGTACAATTGGAAAACAAAAAAAAACAGTGTATAATGTTGTGCTGTTTGGAAACTTTTTTTTTTTTTTACATTTTTATATATCCAGTGTCAACACTTTGTGATTCTTTTTGAAATTTGCGTGTTATATTGCTTTAATCTCTTTCTACACACACATATAAACTCTATATATCAGTGTTATTGTAGTTTGATAGAATAAAAGCGTGAAATCATAAAGAAATCCTTTTTGTGTAATAATCACACTCCACTGAATATCAGGAGGCTGGTACTGGTTGTATTGCATGAGGTGTCTTAAATAAAGAAAACCTTTACAATCACTTCTCTGTAAAGTCGTGTGTACATGTGTGTGTGTGTGTTTGCAGGGTTTCTTGACTTTGGCTGCTGCTGCCGTATGAGGTAACATACCACAGCAGAGTTAGCAGCTGATTTCCCTTTTCTCCGAGCAGCCGGTGTTAAACTGAGCTGGGTGACCTTTGCTTTAAGACTAAAGAGTGAGATGGATTTGCACAACATGAGCCACAAACGAGCATTTCAGCCTCAGACACGTTAGAGATCTTTGACTCGGCACTTTAATTACCACCGAATGTGCGTACATATCTCATTACTGCAAATATTCAACCTGCAAACCAGTTAGTACCACTTGTACAGATACATGTAAACGTATCTTTTGGTTTAACTGTAACATTAACAATGTTACATTTAGCTGTAGGTTTGTTCATATTTAATTAGCCCAACTAAACTAAAAATGCTTGTAATAGTGCTTGGTTATGTACAGTATTTATATAATATGAGTAAAAAGATAGAAATTCATGCAAAATTGTTCGGAATTTAAATTAACTATTGATAGTTAAGCTTAGTGGTTGTCAACTAAATATACTGAACAAATTATGCTGGCAGCTAATTATGTGATCAACGGTTAAAAGCCAGTTAAATTAGCTAGCAAAAATGTATAACAGAATAATACTATTTATTTCAGTCCCAAATTTTTAACTGGATTCAGTATAAAGTGCTTTGAAGGCTACATGAGAATAAAAAAAAGACTATCAATCACTCAATCAGTCCATTTACCACAGAGGAGGGGGTAAAACAGAAACTTAGTGCAGTTTAGTTGCACGAGTTAGCCATTAGCTGCACAGTGCTGTACCCCCGTTGCCTCAAAGGAAGAAGGTTTTATACCTGAACCTGTCCAGAGTCCTGCTTCTCGGGTTAACTGGTTAACTTAAAGTAGCTGCTGGTGAATGTTTAACACTATTAGACTGAAATAAGTGATTTAAAAAAAAACTAATGAGAGGCTGTGCCAGCGTGAGAGCGCTTAGCCAGTGTTAAAGGAGTCTTTGTGCATCAAACACACAGAAATTCGGGATTAATTTGGCTCTGGATGGATGTAAAATGACCATATATATTGTGTGTGTGTGTGTGTGTGTGTGCGCGCCGTCATAGTGCTACCAAAAAGATAAAAGGGTAATCCTCGGCTCTGTGTAGCTGCAGTTGTTATCTCCTAAACTAAGCATAATTGCTAAAATTAAATTTGAGCAGAAAGTCTAGATCCAGTTTAAAATGAGTTCATGAGGAGCGGTGCTGATGCAGGAGTCCAGCTCACAGGTCTTTAGAGGTACATCACATTAAATGGGTTGAGAACCACCTATTTAGACCCTACACTGTGACATGCTAGCATGTTTGTTTTTGTTGCTGTCCAGTTACTTACATGTATTTACTCTTATGTACACTGGATTTCACCTATACAGCAGATCAGGCCCATGTAGAAAGAGGCCCCATTATACCCAATAAACACACAATTGAGAGGGAACAGGCCTCTGACCTTAGTGAAAGTCCAGTGTCTACAGACAAGAGCCAGGACTCCAGATAAGTGTGCACGGCAGAAATATTACCTCCTTTATGTGCAAGATTTACACTTTAACTGGAAACTTTTTTTTTTTCTTTTATAAAGGTGTAGTTTATGAAAACCTTGGGTTCACCTATTTATTGGAGGGAAAGTTTCAGGAAATAAAAAACTTTTACTGTATCTACATGGAAAACATCAGTACCTGATCCCACAGCTGATAAGAAAAGGCAGGTGTTAGACGTTCATATTGCTCAATTTTACAAGTCAGTAATCAGTCAGGTGTTAAACCCACCCACCTTTATTACAGTTACAACCTAATTTCCAGAGCAGCTGGCACACAACATAATGCAATACTTTTCAAATCATTTTCAGTAAATATTTTACTGAAAATAATACAAAAACTGAAACTACTGAACTATTCCCGCCATAAAAATGTTCAGTTTTACTGCTATCAGCAGTTAGCATAGCAGCTGTGAACAGCTTTGTAATGGGCAGAGACATCAGAATGCACGTTTTCCAAGAAATTTTTTTCTGCCATAAAGACGCCATCAGGGTTCTCGTGTTACAGCAAGACGGATAATTACTTTCAAAATATTATTTTAATAAGTGAAATATGCTATCGAGCTAAAACAATAGCATATTATACATCTTCTTTAATCCCGTAAAAAACAAAAACTCATGATTTGGTTCCACGTAATGTCCCTTCATTTCCTCCTAAAGGTCACTATACCTGCACAGCAACTATTCCTGTAAATTTCCCATTAAGCTAAAGGAACACATTTTAATCAGTTAAGTATCAGTTAAGCTTCTGAGATATTAATCTGGTCTGTTAAGTAGCAGAGGGGATTGTTAATCTGTTTCAGCTGCTTTGGTGTTAATGAAATTAACAACAGGTGCACTAGAGGGGCAACAATGAGACAACCCCAAAACAGGAATGGTTTAACAGGTGGAGGACACTCGGATTTTCCCCTCCTCATCTTTTCTGTCTGTTTTTTCACTAGTTTTCCATTTGGCAAGGGTCAGTGTCACTGCTGGTAACATGAGGTGATACCTGTACCCTACAGAGATTGCACAGGTACTCCAACTCCTCCAGGATGGCACATCAATATGTGCCATTGCTAGAAGGTTTGATGTCTCCCAGCACAATCTCAAGAGCATGGAGTATGGACCCTGTGCTCACTGCTCGGCACCGTGGAGCCCGATTAACATTTTCCACAGAATATCAGAATTGGCAGGTCCACTGGTAGCCTGTGCTTTAAGATGAGAGCAGGTTCACCCCGATCACATGTGACAGACATGAAAGGGTCTAGAGAAGCCGTGGAGAACGTTAACGCTGCCTGTAACATTGTTCAGCATGAATGGTTTGGTGGTAGGCAGGGGTGAAAGTAGTTTCAAATTCTTGCCGGTACTATGACAAAAACACACACATATATGCCTGACTGGATAAGGCAGAAATTAGAAAGGTTCTGGTTCTGAACGTTTTAACCTGTTAACTGGCCGAACCAAAATCACCTGAAAAAACTACGCCCTCTGGTTATTATTGGCTGTTGAAAACCCATGTTGTTGCCCATTAACTGGCAGTGTCCTGTCCTCACTGTTGCCAACTCCTCAGCAAGGAAAGTAGCTATTGGCTGTCCTAAAAGTCGCTAGAAGTCACTATATGACGTCATCACCTAATTTGCATAATTGGTTATTTGC
>JASGAU010344569.1:0-20140 GCA_030220045.1 Australoheros facetus
ACGCTCCAGGAACCACTGCACATTAACAGAAAACTCCCAGGTAGAGTCTGATACCTCTGAAAAACCTTTGGACACTTAGCTAACAAGTTTTTTTTGTTTGTTTTTTTTAAAGAAAAAGCTTTTCATTTCAACATGTTTCATTGTGCACAGACAGCAGAAGACCAAACAGACAATATGGCACAGAGCTGCAAACAGGGAGCAGAGAGGGCGAGCGGTGCGGTGAGAGGACACAGCTTTCATTCATACAAACACAGAGTGCTTCAGTACAAGGACCCGAGATGGCGGGTGTGGTGAGCTGCGAGGAATCATGGGTAAAATGAGAGGTGAGGCTCTGTTGCCATGCAGCAGCGAGGCCATTCAGAGCCACGGTTACCACGGTTACTACGGTCATCATCATAACATTACCACTGTACCGAGGTTAGAGAAACATGCAGCACCTTTTTGGGTTTCACTCCTCGCTGCGTTGGTCGAAAGAGGGAAGGAGACGAGGGAAGGAAGGAGTAAGGGAGGGTGAAGGTTAAAGATCAGGAGTTTGACAGCGGCATGCCGGAGGTGATGGGAACTGTGGTGGTTCGGAGCTGTGCATTGGACCTCACATAATTTTCACAAACGTCTCTTCATACTTATTTCTTCATTCTCATTTTGTCTCAGGGTCCACAATAAAAAATTTAAAAAAACAACAATGAAAACACATTAAACTTCACTTTTGGGTAAAAATATTTTCACTATTTTCAAATAGTGAAGTTGACCATGTGTCAGTCAACAAAATGTGATATAAAATTATCTTCATTTTTTTCACTGTGGCACAAGCAATAAAAATATAAATGAGATCCTTCAAATACAGTATACACTCCTGATCAAAATCTTAAGACCAGTTAAAAAATTGCAAGAATTTGCATTTTGCACTATTGGAGCCTAAGAAGGTTCTAAGTAGAGCTTCACAATGCTAAAAGAAGAAATCGGCGCAAGAGACAAAAACTTTTGAGCAGGGAATTTATTGAAAACTGCATTTACACACAAACATGATTTTTTCAGCTGATCAAAAGTTTAAGACCATAGCTCAAAAAAACCCGAAACCCCCCTCAAAACAGAAATCAAAGTGTCAAAAAAAGGACTCAGTAATGAGTAGCTCCACCATTCTTGTTGATCACTTAAAACAATCGTTTAGGCATGCTTGATGCCAGTGTTTCCAGGAGGCTAGTGGGAACGTTGCTCCAAGTGTTGAAGATGGCTTCATGAAGGGCTTCCACTGTCTGGAACTGATGTCCATTTTTGTAAACTTCCCTTGCCATCCATCCCCAAATGTTCTCAATCGGATTTAGATCAGCGGAACATGCAGGATGGTCCAAAAGAGTGATGTTCTTCTCCTGGAAGAAGTCCTTTGTCAGGCGGGCATTGTGAACTCCTGTTGAAAAACCCAGTCATTACCACACAGACGAGGGCCCTCAGTCATGAGGGATGCCCGCTGTAACATCTCCACATAGCCAGCTGCTGTTTGATGCCCCCTGCACAACCTGAAGCTCCATTGTTCCATTGAAGGAAAACGCACCCCAAATCATGATGGCGCGGCGGCGCCCCCCCCACTGTGCTGTGTAGAAAACATCTCAGGTGGGATCTCCTTGTCATGCCAGTAACGTTGGAAGCCATCATGACCATCAAGGTTCAATTTTTTCTCATCAGAGAAGACAACTTTCTTCCACCTTTCAATGTCCCATGTTTGGTGCACCCTTGCAAAGTCCAAATGGGCAATTTTGTGCCGTTGAAGAAGACGTGGCCTTTGAAAAGGTTTTTTGTTTCTGAAGCCCTTCCCTCACAGATGCCGTCTGATGGTTATTGGGCTGCAGTCAGCACCAGTAATGGCCTTAACTTGGGTAGAGGATCGTTCCGTGTCTTGACGTTCAGCCAATTGGATCCTGTGGCTCAGCACCGGTGAAATTTTTTTTGGGTCTACCACTTGACTTTTTTGTTCCATAACCCTCAGGATCATTGAAAAAAAATGCTAAATGACTGTCTTACTGCATCAAACCTCAGCAGCGATGGCACGTTGTGAGAGGCCTTGCTTATGCAGCTCAACAATCCTACCACGTTCAAAATCAGTGAGCTTTTTTGCTTTTGCCATCAGGAGGTCTTGACAGTGTAAAGACTTGACAGAAAATGACATGGAATCCAAATTTTTGCACAGCTTTTGGCTTTTAAAGGCTATGGTCTTAAAGTTTTGATCAGCTGAAAAAAAATCATGTTTGAGTGTAAATGCAGTTTTCAATAAATTCCCTGCTCAAAAGTTTTTTTCTCTTGCGCCGATTTCTTCTTTTAGCATTGTGAAGCTCTACTTAGAACCTTCCTAAGATCCAATAGTGCAAAATGCAAATTCTTGCAATTTTTTTAACTGGTATTAAGATTTTGATCAGGAGTGTATTAATTCTGTCATGCAGTCCTAGTAAACAGAAAGTACACCCTCTTTCAAGTCTAAGGTTTTACATATCAGGATACAGTAAAAGAGTATCTGGTCCTTCCCAGGTCTTAAAATTAGATAAACACAACCTGAGATGAACATAGCACATGACATATTACATGTATGATTATTTCTTTAGCAAAAACTGAGCGAAAATGCAGAAGTGAAAACTAAGTACACCACGTGATTCAGTAGCTTGTAGAACCACCTTTAGCAGCACTAACTTGAAGTAATCCTTTTCACTTTATCAGTCTCTCACATCGCTGTGGAGGAATTTTGGCTCACTCTTTACGTTGCTTCAGTTCAATGAAGTTTGAGGGTATTTGTTTATGTACAGCTCTCTCAGCATTTCAATCAGGTTAAAGTCTGGACTTTGACTGCACCATTGCAAAGCCTTGACGCCTTCCTGTTTCTTGGGTATACAGAGGAGTTCAAGATCCTGATCACCCCTCCACCATCGTGCTGACAGTTGGTGTGAGGTGTTTGTGCTGATATATGCAAACATCTCCACTGCAGTCTCATTGGTCCAAAGGACATTGTACCAGAAGTCTTGTGGTTTGTTCAGATACAACTTCGCAAACTTAAGCCATGCTGCCACGATCTTTTAAGAGAGAAGAGACTTTCTCCTGGCACTTCTTCAGTCTTTTTCTAACTGTGCTGTCATGAACATTTAACACGCTAACTGAGCTCTGTAGACTCTGAGATGGAGCTCTTGGGTTTTTGTAGTTTCTCTGAGCACTGCACAATCTGACCTGGGAGGGAATTTGGTGAGACGTCCACTCCTGGAAAGATTGGCACCTGTCTGGAATGTTTTCCATGTCTGAATAATCTCACTGTAGAATGATGGTGGTCGAATTGTTTGGAAATGGCTTTATAACCTTTCCCACATTGATGGGCAGCAACAACAGTTTCTTATGTCTTTCCTCCTCGGCACTGAATTAACACGTACCTGAACGCTCCACACCAACAGAACTTCTGCTTTTATTGAGATGCTCACACTTGCTGATGATCAATTAATAAAATCTATTTGATTAGAAGCACCTGGCTGCTAGATACCCTTTTCATTCTCATGAAAGCAGTAAGGGTGTACTTAGTTTTTCCACACACTTGCTATGGACCAAACTATTTTTATTGTGTCCTCATACATAAAACCTTATAATTAACTTTCTTTTTACCATGACTATATCCTTTGCCCTGATAACTTGTAGATATAAAACAATGTAATAAACAGTTAAATAAAGTAATTAATTTAAAAATTCCATGTAAATGTGAGTAGTTTGATTTTTTAAATCCAGTGTATCTGTTTTGGCTGTTTTGTTCAACTTTAAAGTTTAACTCAAACCCGATACTTCTCATATTGCTTTATGATCCAGATATAGTTACATTTATAAACCATGTTTACTTTTGCTCTTTTCATCAAAAATTAACTCATAAGTATATTAAATCATACTATTAGATTACATGGTTAAGCCAAATTTAACCAGGGCATTTCTTTTTGTTTTAAAGACAGCATGGCATTAAGTCCTGCTGTGACTCAGCGCCATATTTTTGTTGAAAATGTGACATTTGCCAAACTTATGAATGAAAGATTGCCCTCCTGGATTTTAAAGTCAGTGTGAGCTAAAAACAAAAGTTAAGCACACAAAATAAATTATCACTTAGATAATTTTTCTGGGCTTTTGGGAACCCTGTGGGAACATTATAAATCTATGACGACTGCAGCGTCTTTTCTTTTAATGGCTCTAATGTTCTGGATTTTTCCATATTTTCCTTAGTGAGGACCTTACAGACAGAGTATAAGTGGACTTAAGTAAGTAAACAGCGCCCTCAGCTGGACAGAGAAATATTACTGAACTTGGTGAACTCACATTTCATGAATTATATATTATTATTTAAAGCAAACTATAATCATATAAAGCTGAATGAAGTGGAAACATTTACAGATGTATATGTGCACTATTCATTTAATTTGTATTTATTATTATTATTATTTCAAATTTTCGATAAATTAGTAAATTAAAAGAGTAAATTATAAACTAGTTACCACATTTTCAGTGTTATGTTACACTAGTAACACAACTAAAACTAAACAGAAAAACAGATTTTTTTTAAATTAACGGCCATGCTGTGAGCAAGATACATTAAATATCAATTTACTGCAGGCACTTTCCCGCAAACACCTGCTACAAGCGAAACCTGTGAAAATGCAACCGTGTCTGACAGCAGCCATCAGAAATGAATTAAATATTTCAGTTATGAATCTCCCTGCAGAGAGCAAATCTGAGAGCAGTAAGCAGGAACACACAGCATGTACTTCAGTGTGTGTGTGTGTGTGTGTGTGTGTGTGTGTGTAGGTGGGAGTCTAAATGCACACATGTGTGACTGTGCAGTGTGGGTGTGTGTGTGTGTGTCCAGGTGTCCGCAGCCATGTGTGCCTTAGATTTCCTGCAGGTGAACTTTGTGTCACCATGCAGTGTTGTCTGACTCACCAGTTTAGTGGACTTGGCCGTCTCCAGGATCTCTGAAGAAATAAATGACATACAAAGGAAGTGAGAGAAACATTCCCAGGACATCAAGATTATAAATCTTTACAGGATATGAAAGTTCCACAGCAGGTTATGGTGCAAACAGAGTAAAGTCAACATGATTCATGGCCCTTTCACCAGATGGTCAATGCTGACTGGCAGCTGTTGAAATCTGTATGAATTTTTATTTAAATTCACTTCTCCGTGTCCTTTTTTTTTCTGTTCATGTTACTAGAGGAAAGTCTTATTTGTATGCTGGTGATCTCCGCCTTTCAGAGCCCATTTCACAAATCACTTTCAGAGAAAAAGCCAAATCTTAATACAGTAGGTCTGACATACTTACATTTCTTTCTGGCTTTGGGGTGGACAGAGTTCCAAAATAAAGGCTCTGACTAACATAATGGCTCAGCAGAAGCAGCAGGTAAAACAGAGAGAAATCTGCATCCTATAAGATTCCTGTAATAGTAATAATCTAAATCAGGGGTCTCAAACTCCAGGCCTCGAGGGCCTGCAGGTTTTAGATGTGTCCCTGATCCAACACGCCTGAATCAAATGGCTGAATTACCTCCTCAGTATGCAGTCAAGTTTTCCAGAGTCCTGCTAATGACTTCTATATTTGACTCAGGTATGTTGAAGCAGAGACACATGTAAAAACTGCAGGACACCGACCCTCGAGGCCTGGAGTTTGAGACCCCTGATCTAAATCATCTCTCTTGTGTTCAGAGAAAATAAAATTATTATTAACAATGACTGTTAACTGTGATTGTGTTTCAGAAACTTGCATGTCAGAAATTACTCTGAAAGGGTGACAGAACCAGATTCTCCCTCTGAAACACTGTTTGCAGTGTTGAGCAGGGGAACATGTATTAAAATCTGTATATTAATATCTCTATATTAGAGATAAACTCAAAATACATATATATAACTGGTTCCTCAGAAGGTAAAGTATAACAAAACAAACAAACAAACAAAAAGAAAATTGTCATGCTGGAGGATAGAATATTCTCATGTCTGAAAACAAGAAAATATTGGCATTAAGGCAAGAGTAACATGAAATTACTGACAATGTGTAGACCAAAAATAAATAAATAAATAACCAGCATGTTTTCTGATACCTTCTCAAAGTCCTATTGCTCCAACAGACAAACCAATTAAGAAAACATTGTGCAAATTGGAGACCCATATTGGGTGAATATATTTGGAGAGAGGTGCAATATGGGAAGAGTAAGGCATGTTATAAGAATTTACTAGCATTAAATGAAAAAATAAAAAATGGTAAAAGCTGAGTGCATATAAAATTCACTGAAAATGCACTACTACAAGATTTAGAGATGGATATTTTTTAGATATATTTATGGGGTGTAAAAAAAAAAAAATACTTGACACTCTCAAAGTAGTTCACCTAAATAGATTTGAGCCTTTTGAATGTTATGAATTATGCTATACTTGTTGCTCGTCTTTCTCGCTGAATTTTGCTGCAGAGCAGCATTTACAGAAGCACTCAGTGTTTCAAGGCCTTTCCTCTGCGTCACCGCTTTAATTTGAAAAAAGTGTCTTGTTGCCAGGTTACATCTGAATCAACGGTCCACCCTCGATTAAGTTGCCTTTTTGTGAAACAGATGTCCATTCAAAATCCCTCAAAACAGTGTTTATTGTGTCACCACTAAAACATCAGCTCTCTGAGCCAAGAGAGCATTTTCCATGAGATATTCCACTCAGAGCTTTAGAATACAGAATTCACATTTACCATACATTCATAAAGCAATTTATTCTATATACCTAAACACTTTATTTATGTAGAATCACCAATTAACCTGGTATGCATGCCTTTGGGCTGAAAGCCCCTAGTCAGCTGAAAGACACTTTTTTTTACTCTGAGCACTCGAAGCGCTTTTTACTACAAGCCTCACACTCCAATGGATGCACTGGGAACAAATCGGGGTTCAGGATCTTGTCCAAGGATACTTCAACATGCAAAAGTATCGATCCACCGGCCTTCTGATTGTAGACAGCCTGCTCTTCATCCTGAAATCCATTTAATTTCTTAATTTTATCACTGATTAGCTATAAAATTGGAAACTGTACATGCCATATTTACAATTACAAGCCATTTCAAACATACTTTAAATGTTATAAACAGCTATTACTGCTCCTCTGGGTTGAACAGCCTAAATACCTTGCTTGCTCACAACCCCTTCATGAAAAAGAGGAAGATGATAGGAGAGGAACATCTCCTGTGTATATATTGATGTAAAGCACTATCCAAAAGTCTTGAGCCACCCCTCATTTCTTTAAATTTTGCCAGGAAAATGTGAAATAGGTGCAGTGATTTGCAATCATACATGTAAATACAGTATATAAGGCAAAAATAGCATTGAGTTTGTACAATTCTAACAGGCCTGAAAGTCAATATTTGGTATGACCACCTTTATTCTTCAACACAGCTTGAATTCTCTTAAGCAGGTTTCTTGTCATTTCTTTAAGCAGTCTTTTGGAAGAGCTCTCCAGGCTTCTTGAAAGACGTTCAAAGCTCTTCTTTAGATGTTGGCTGCATTTTGCTCTGTTCTCTGTCAAGATGATACCACAATAATGTTGAGGTCCAGGTTCTGGAGAGGCTAATCCATGACTAACAGTGTGCCATTGTGTGTTTTTATATCCAGGTATTCCTTCATGGATGTAAAACCAGGCAGCATCCCCGTGATAAGATACTAACTGCCATCTAAACCACAGTGACAAACGGCTGGTGACCAAGTGGGTACACTGCCTTGCTCAAAGTCACAGAGACACTGATATACTTCCAAGCTGAAATAATTTCTAGATACATGATTTTGCTCACAATAAAACTAAAAAAGGTGTTTGCATAAACTCATGCACACACCTGATGTCACATCTTCAAATACCTGAATTTAAGGGTGCAGTCTCCTACTAGACACACACACACGCGCGCGCGCGCGCACACACCCACACACACACTAAGAAAAGCTGATTCAATACTATTCAGCACATTGTCTACTTGCACTTTTTTCTTTGGTTTCAAATATTGACACACGTTTGAAGTCTGAGCACGCACGCTCGCTATTAGACTCTGAAAGGTCAGGATCAACCAGACTGTGTTACGGCATTTTTTGAAATTTTACTGTTAAAGCGCTACCAGCAGAATACTAAAGACGACCTGTAAATATGACCATCTGTGTGTGTGTGTGTGTGTGTGTGTGTGTGTGTGTGTGTGCGTGCTCACCTCGTTTGGGAACCTTGCCAGTGCCAGGCTCAGGTGTCTCAGGAGACGTTGTGTCGGCCCCATCATCAACCAGCTGGATCTGAGACAGCAGGAGAGAGAGACAGTTAGTCGTGTCTTCCAAAAACACAACTGTGAGCTCTGCTGTTAAATGAAAGAGGTGACAGAGATGAAGAGGCACATCGTAAAAGGGCAGCTACAAATGAGCCAGTCTTTTAAGGCAAGCAGAAGACACACTGAATAGGATTAGTAACACAACAGTTAACCTATAGCAAAGCTGAATCTTGTGTGTGAACATGTACTTCTCTATAGTTTTGGTGTTTTCTTGTAGCATTACAGGACATAGTATTCTTATGCAAAATCTGTATCACAGTTTTTCTGTAAAAACAATACAAATTGAAAACAGTTTATTAGTTACTGTTAACTGCAACAGAAACCATAAAGCGTAAACTGTAGACAGCTACATCCCGTTTCAATACAACAACCATCAGACTAATTGGTTGCGATTTTTTCACCCTAAAGTGGATGGATTTGAGGAGCCTCCAAGGAATGACTGATTCATTTGGATTCATCAAACTGTAGACATCTTGTTTTGATTTGATTGCAACAACTTTGTGTAATTTGATCATAATAAGCCACTGTAAAATGCTGCTTGTTCCAGCACTAAAACTAATGCAGTTACACTGACAGTCACAAAGACAGATGTGACAACACTTCAAGTTATGATACACTGTCTGGTGTTTGTGATGAAGTATGCCCACCAAAGCAATATCCTGCATAAAAGACACACCGGCCGCTGTTGCAGTCCAATTACTAAATCACATATATCACTAAATCTTTTGTTTTTTAAGAAATAACAGTCCAGTCCTACATTAAGTTAACAAGTGTCCAAGCAGATTACAATCATCTGAGAGGCAGGGTACACCCTGTACAGGTCGCCAGACTGTCGCAGGGCTAACACAGAGAGACAGACAACCATTCACACCTATGGGCAATTTAGAGTGACCAATTAACCTAACCCCTGTAACTGCATGTCTTTGGACTGTGGGAGGAAACTGGGGTACCTGGAGAAAACCCACACAAACTTGGGGAAAACATGCAAACATGCAAATTCACCATAGAAAGGCCTGGGCCAAGGTGGAGTCGAACCCAGACCTCCTAGCTGTGAGGAAACAGTGCTAACCACCACGCTACTGTGCTGCAATGTTTGCACTTTTAAGTTTGCTTTTTTACTCAAGTTGATTAAGTTAACAAACAACACTGTAAATTTTGCTCCTACCAAACAACTTTACTCCTTTATTGCCAGACTCAATGTTGCCTGTTCTGTTAGTGCCAATCATTAAGGATAAAGCTGGTAAAGTTGGCAAAGTTGGCAGTCTTGATAATTATAGGCAGATAGCTATTATAATGTCAAAAGTTTTAGAAAGAATTTTGCAGGAGAGATTAAATATTTTCTATTCATTCTACTGATAATCAGTTTGGCTTTAAAGCCACACATGGCACTGATCTGTGTATATATTCTTTGAAGGAAACTAAACAAACATACAGGAAAGAATTGAGGTTATTTTGCTAAGCTGAGCCAAAAAGGGATGCCAAAATACACTGTGAGAGTTCTGACTTATTGGTATGCCAACCAGATGTTGCAAGTAAAATGGGGAGACAGCATTTCAGCCCCATTTGGGGTGAACAATGAGGTTTGATAAGGAGGGATTTTATCCCCGGTTCTTTTTAATATTTATGTTGATGATTTGTCAAAGACGTTGAAAGAATGTAAAACTGGGTGTATGGTTAGTAATATTCTGATGAACCATATTATTTATGCAGATAATCTTATGGTCTTCAGTCCTAGAGTAGTGGCTGGTCTCCAGCAGCTCCTTCACATATGTTCTGCTTATGGTGTGGAACATGATATCAAGAGGGCCATTATGATTTATAGAACCAAGGAGGACAAACATCTACTATTTTCAGAATTTAAATTCTCAGATAATAATCAGTGGCTCTAACAAGGTCAAATATCTTAGACATCTTATGTCAAGGTGATGTAAGCACAAATGAAGATCCTCCCATGCAAATTTAGATACTCAGTATCTAGTGAGTATTCCAAATTAAAAAAAGAAAAATAAATAATAATTGGACTCCTGTCTATATTACATATTTCATACAACTAAAGTTCACTAACGTGAAGCAGCACAGTCCTGCAGTGGTGCAGACCAGCCTGCAGCCTGTGTGGAGTCTGCATGTTCCCCCTGTACCTGTCTCCCACTGTCCAAAGACATGATAGATAGGTTAATTGGTGATTCTAAAGTTTGTCATAGGTGTTGGTGTTGGCTTAAACTGTTGTGAGTTGGTTCTATATAAATAAAATAGAATTGAATTGATTGAACTGGGATAAGCTTCAGGCCCCCTATAGCCCGGAGCTGGATAAGCGGTTAAGAAAATAGATGGATAATGTGAGAATGTTTCACAAGTTTTAATACAGAAACAAGTGTCACATTAACAAAAAAAAGAACATAATGAGCAGCAAAAATGTCAAACTATTGTAATTTTGTTGCATTATGTGTATTCTGCTGTCACCTCCAGTCCATAATAGCCCAGTTGTGGTTACAATATTATGCAGTATTTTCAGGGAGAGAAAAATAGAGGTGTTTCTCATCAAAAAGAATAACCAAGCACCCTGAAGCAACAGAAAACACAGCCACCATGTAAGACACCAAAGGAAAATATCAGCCCCCACACACAAACACTGCGTCACATAACAGGAAAACAAAATCTCAAACATCTTAAAAATATAACTGGGGTGGAGAAATTGCAGGCAATGACTTAATATTGCTGTATTTACCTGTGACTGTCTCACAAAAATCCCATGATTCTCTTCGCAGGTGAAGTAACGCTTGCCCTGCACGGTGCCGTCATTTTTGCCCTTGGCTTCATCCAAGATGACCCCCACCCATTTCCCAGAGGCAAAAAGGGTAGTACCGATGTAGGCCACTGTGCCACGCTGCCCCTTCCCGATCACCTCCACCAAGGAGCCCACTTTGACGGGCCGCCCACCCCCGTCCGAGCTCATCCTGCTGCTGCCACTGCTGGTGGTCTGGGAGGGACCAGGAAAGAAAACACAGAGAACCGGGCTGTTAAAACAGACATTTATGATCAACTCAACATCACAGGTTATGCAGTTTGGAAAGACAAGTAGTAGATTTATTAGTCAAGTCAAGTGGGGCTGTGACTGAGAAGGCACGGTCGCCTGTATAAGCCTATCAGGAATTAAGAATTACTAGAAGGTGCTGATCAACAGACCTGCTAGATAACATGGATGTACAGTAAGCACTTATATTTGAAAACTGAACCTGTACTTTACAGGAAGCCAATGCAATGATTTAAGAATGGGTGAAATATCATTACGTGTCTGTGTACCTGTCAGGTATTCGTGACGTTGCGTTACTTTAAAAGTGCCATTTTTCAAATTATGCTGCTTTAAACTGAAAATCACTTCTTGGGCACAGAGAAGCTAATACAGGAATTCCTCACTGCTTTACTCCTCAAATAAAACTAAAATTTAAAAAATTAAAGTACGCTTAAGATTATGATCAATATATTGACTCAGTCATACCACAGTGAAAATATGTGATTGCACTGAATCTTTCCGCATTCAGGGACCAATTGTTAGCAGTTGTGGTGAACAGTTGGTTGCCCAGAGATTGAGCACGCAGCACCCTCAGCCTCTGGGTGACCACTTTCGATTACACAGGTCACTTGGTGGGGAGCAACCCATTTCCAAACAACAACAGTACAATTAAAACTGGCTGCAATCCCTCTAGGACAGATATCAATTATTTGCAAATAACTGCAATTTATAAACACAAATTGCCAACACATTGCAATCAATATGAGTCAGTCAACACCGATGAGTGCAACTCACCTGCAACATGCATCTATGCAGTAGATGACTCAGGTCATCTGGTTGCCAACTGGTTGTGTTCTGTTTATATTTTATATCAAAGTAAGGTTGCTGAGCACCTATAGAATTTTGCAGTTAAATTGCAATCCTACAGCAAATTTTTCAATTTCTGTTTCAAATCTCAGGGGTTCTGGCTGGACTCTGAATGTACACAGCATCAGATTCCCAACAGACTGCAAATTTGTGATTTTTCAAGATTTATCACAGTTAATCACCGCATTATCACAAATAGTATAGCATGTAATTGCCAACTTGACCCCATTCAAACTGACAGCAGACTAACAGCAAGCTGACTCCATTTTATTGTCATTTTATCACATTCCTGATGTGCCAAAGTCACTTTGAAGACAGCAACTGATTGAGTGATCATAGACGGTCACAATAATGTTTCCAATCATCGTTTTCCCTAGTGTGACAGTAGCACAGACCCAATAGCCAAAAAACAGTTTTATTTAGGTGATGAGCTTCACATGGGTGTTTTAATAGACATTTACAAAAGAAGGTGCTTTTGTGGGACCATGCTGGTACACAGTGGCTCACCTTTCAGGAACACATCGAACAAAAACTTTGATCCACTGAGGCATACAGGACAAGGCCTAATACCGATGCTGCACTCTCTAAATGTCAATGCATGCTTAAACAGCACTGTTCTTTCTTTCTAGCTGAGGAGGCCAACTTTATGGTAATTCCATGGCAACAATCACCTGAGACTTCACAAGGCAATTTTGACGTGTGAAGAACAAAATATACACAAGAGCATTTTCAAATCGGTCTGAGCTGCAATTTTTGTAATCAAATAATGCTGCATAACCCAATTCACAGTGCAATGTCCTAGAATTGATGGTGACTCAGCAGAACAGCACAGAGAGGAGCAGATATCATTCTCTGTTTCAGCTTCCTGTAAACACACATTGAGTATGTGCTGTTGTTTAACTTAAAGGTAAAAATACACAACAACTTTTGTGAAGTTGAAGCATACAGCGTCCGTTAGAGAGCATAAAGGCTCTCTAACGGACGCTGTATCCTCTACTGTCACTACCACTGCAAGTAGCTGTGCTCATGTAGTTTTACTCCTTAAAATATTTTTTATGCTAAACCTACTGGTAATTTGCCCATTTATTAAACCAATCAAAGCATTTATTTACAGGGATGATAAAAAAAGTGAAGTGCAAATAAGCATTGCAAATGTTTGGTCAATAATCAAAAGGATCAATCAATGCAATGAACTCAGAACCAAAGCAAAACTATTAAATTCTTAAGGCTGTTACTGATAATGATCGGTGAGAGCTCTAAAAATGTACATTTTTTAAACATGGGCATAAATGTCATGGTAATTTGGGACTTTTAATGATTTCTTTTAACTGTTTGCCAACACTTTGCCAAGGTCTGGAAAAAGAGCCAAACTGTCACCCTCAGATGAGAGGAAATTGGTTAAGATGTTCAGGAACCAGAACTGCCATGAACTGGAAACTGCTGGATCTGGCCGACCAAGAAAGAAGACCCTGCTCCAAAATAGACATCTTCAAGCTCAACTGAAATTTGCAGCTGCTCACACGGACAAGCCAAATGCCTCCTGAAGAAAAGCTTTACAGTCAGACGAGGCAAAGATTGAACTATTTGGCAACAATGGCAAGAGGTATGTTTGGAGAGGGGTGTATTAACACAGAGAGTAGAAATACTGTGCCAACTGTCAAGCATGGTGGTTGCAGCATTATGCTCTGGGGCTGTTTTGCTGCCAGTGGTACTGGTACGTTGGACAAAGTGGATAGAATAATGATGGAGGAGAACTATCTCCAAATTCTTCAACTTCACCTCAAATCAACAGCTAGACAGTTGAAACTTGGGCAAAGTTGGGTGTTCCAACAGGATGAGGATTCCAAACACACATCAAAACCAGTTTTGGAATGGATAAAGCAGGCTAACATTAAGCTTCTGGAATGGCCTTGTCAATGGGTATGTGCCAGGAAACTAAACAATTTAAATGATCTTTACCAATTCTGCCAAGAAAAGTGGTCAAATATCCAACCAGAATTACTCCACGAAGCCTGCTGATGGCTACCAGAGGCCTCTGGTTGAGGTGCAAGTTGCTGAGGGACATTTAACCAAATATTAGTGGGGGTGTATGTACATATTTGAGCCTGTATGTTCATTTTGGACCCTGTGTGGATTAATGAAAATCCAAAATAAATTCAAACTTGTGCACCTTGTTTTCTTGTTTTTTAAAGTCATTAAGGATGTAATCATTCCACCCTGGGAAAAAAACAATTCAAAGAAATCATTAAAAGCCCTTAAAAATGGATGTAAACGTCTGACCACAACTGTATATTATGGTGACACTGATTCTAAACTTAAACCTCAAACATCTGACTTTACTTCTTGTTTTCGGTGACACACTCACTCAAAATATCTCTAATAAGCTAACACCAGCCCAGCTAATTTTCCAGTCCAGGTTTAGTGAGCCTCATCTCAAGTCCTCTTAGGCCTGCATGGAGATTAAGGTGGCCTCTATGTCTATAGTGAAGGTCCTTGCTAAAAGCAAAAATTTATTGGGCATAGGTGCCTACTCTCTCTGAAGAAAAGCAATTCAAGGGGACTGGAGTGTCATCCGTCCTTCAGTTAACTACCGAAGCTTAAAAAACAATTTATATGATGTATGTACCAAGACACATGATTGATTGATTGGATTATCAATCAATTACTTCACATTGGGCCTGTGTAAGTGTAGTTTCATGTTTTCAAGAAAACCCTTTCATTCTAATTAAATAAATGATTTTATTAAATTAAAAAAAATAAAAAATAAAAAAGGGGCGGTTTCATTGAAACTTGCACCTTTCCATCCTACATACTCGGTATAGGTTTGAACTCGTTAGCTTTTAGGTCTCCAAAATCTAATCAGATCATCTGCTCCACATGAAGAATGAAGTTTCCACCACACTGTGCATACTGTTCTTGAATTTCAGTATTCATGAAAACATTAAAATAGAAGATCTCGTTAAACCACATGCCTAAAGGCCACATTCCCCAATATAAGCGCGCTAAAACTTTGCAACGTATACACTGCAAAGTAAAACAGCTTTGTAAAAATCACATGAAGAATTCTAATGGTCATAAAACCCTGGCTTGAAAAAGATATTTAAAGTGTAATATTGGTGTTTAAATGATTTACAGGCACTAAATGATAACCTCAAACTCGAGGAAAGCTACACACATATATCTTTAATATACACAACCATAACTGGCAAACGACCACTGCTGATATTCACTTATGTGGCAGCTTTTCTGCAAAACCTGGATCCCCTAACTGTTTAAAGTCTAATTAACCTAGCTTATAATTCATGACCAACATGGAGAGAGACATTTTAACCTGTCATGAGCAGTAAATGGTGCTTCCACAGTTTCTACGTCATAGCCGAGTCCTCTGAGCTTTTATTTAAAGCCGTCAAATCACTCCAGATTCATTCTGGAAACAGGACTCTACACGACTCCACCGGGCAACATGGCTCAACAATCTGCAAACAAACATCCATCAGGGGTTTACACTTGACAAAGGTAAAAAGTCTGTAATGATGTATTCACTGTTGTTCAGTCATTGCTTCAACCCGTTTGTCATGTGCTGGAGGCAGAAGATCTGAATTATTTAGTGCCACTCTACTCTTACAACACACGCAAAGCTCAAACTGACTATAAAGCAAAAATAAGATGAAAAAACAGGCATGCAGCCTGCTGATTGTCACCCTGATGTTTCATTAAAGTAGGCAAGCCGTCATTGTTTTCACAGTCCGTCTCCACATAGATTGTATGGATTTTTAACCTAAGAGCTATTTTTGCTTAGTAAGCTGACATGTAAGATCACACACTGATGTCATCCCTCCCATTGACAGCAAAGTCGCCTGACTCAGACACGGATGACAAACAGGAAGACTTCTCAGCTTGTGGATTGTGTATTTAGCTGATAACAAAAAGCCTCAAGAGCCAACTATCTATCTACTAGTTCACAGGTCGTCAGAGACGACTCATAGCAGAGGTATGAACTCTTCACATCGCAGCAGCAATGTTGAGCCCGGAGGGGTATTTGAGCCAAACAAAGAGGCGACAATTCAGACAGAGGAACGCAGCAGTGAAATGGATTAGAAACCCTTCTATTGAAGGCAGGAATTGACAACGAGGGGATGACGGAGTGAAACAAATCAAAGAAGCGTAACAGAAACAATGGCCCACTGAGCAGGACTAACTTAAGCGCCACTCAGGCCGTTCATTCAACTACCTTGAGCGTATATACACACACTCACCCGGGTGTACGTGTTCCTCCTAGTCTGTGACATGATTCCTGATCACCGAGTCCCCCCCCCAGAAACCGCCAGTCTTGACTGAAACAGCGTGTTATTGGGGAGAGCGTCAGCCAGACAGTTGGGGGGGGGTCGAGGAGAGGGGAGTGGGGTTCAGTGATGCTGCCAGAGCGTCTCCCTCTTCCTCTCTGTCTCCTCGCAGAATCACACCATCCCTCCCCTATTGCTCACAGTACTGCCCAAGATCTGAAAACTCCACCGTCCCTCCTCTCTGCTGCCCACAAGCCAAAGTCTACAGGAGCTTTTTTTCACCCTATCAGGAAGTCTCTGATGGGGTGGATGCCGCTGATCCAACCCCCTGATGAAAGGTGCAAAAGGCAAACGGCAGCAAAGAAGAGGTGAGAAAAAAAAAAATACAGCCAGGCTGGGTCTGCTGTGAGCGCATCAGCTGAGGGGCAGCACTGCACTGTGCTGTGTCTGAGCTGGCTTCTGCAGGAGGGAGGGTGGTTTAGGCCCTGACAGAGGTGCTGGGTCCTAAAGCCTGCAAATGTGCCTCTCAATACTATTCTCATACATGACCTCATTATTTAGGATGATGCACAGGTTCAAACTTGT
The DNA here is from genome assembly GCA_030220045.1 of Australoheros facetus. Lineage (NCBI taxonomy): Eukaryota > Metazoa > Chordata > Actinopteri > Cichliformes > Cichlidae > Australoheros > Australoheros facetus. The sequence goes on from JASGAU010344569.1 coordinate 17,072, forward strand.
TTTCAACCGTCTTATCAGGACTGCAATGGCTGATCAAAGAGCACTTTCAGCCTTGATAACAGATTTTTAAGGTAAAAATTGACGATATTGACTTGAGTTATGATTAATCAGTCAGTGAATGAAAACAACCACGTATGGGGTCATAAATACATCAAAAGAAACAGGCGAAATTACACCAAAACAAGGATCTCACTGCACTGGAGCCTATGATGGATTTCCAATTTCTTTAGAAATCATTACACTTACTTTCAAGAACTTAGGGGGAGGGGGGGGTGTGTCCAGAAAAACACAAGCACTAAGCATTTTTCATCTATAGGGAGGTGAACCAGTTCAAGTTAATCAGCTGCTGTTTCATTGTGGTTGAACACAAAAGGCCCAGGTGACGCGCCATAGCGCAGCACTTTGTAAGCAAAAGCCAGCAAAGGTTGCGTTAGGGCCCGGCCTGATATTGTGGCCCATCACAGAGCAAGGATTAGCTCTCTTTTATCTGCTAACTGCATGGCTGGAGCTTTTTAACTCCCAGTCCTCTCCTTTTCTGTGTTGTCATCTTTTTGCAATGGAAGCAAGCGCTGCAGGGTTTCTGTGCAAAAGCTTTCAGATTAGAGGTTGATGAGACATGCTGGAACAGTATGCACTTCGGCAGCAGAACAAAAGGAACCCAGCCTTCAAGAGAGGAGGATAATCTCCCCCATCAAAATAATGTATTACTTGTAAATTTTCAGTAACCAAACATGGGCCAGGAGAACAACAACAAACAAAAAAAATCCTGATATGCAGTCTAAAATTACAGTTGTGGGACAGTCTGAGATGTTTAGGAACACAAAACAAATCTCTGCAGTGTCTTTGCACCCTTTTATGCAAATGATGGAGGCAGAACCAAAAAAAGGGGGGGGGGGGCGTTGGGGATCTGTGGGAAGAAAGAGAAAAGGGGAGCCACTTATCTCTCTAAAGGCTAGCAGACACGCTAAATCAAAGCTCTCCCTCCTTATAGAAGATAAGGGTGATGGAAGAGAAACTGAGAAAGAGGCAGTGCTGCTGCTGTGAGCCCGCTCAGACCAGCGAACAGGAAGGACACAGGAACAGAGGTGACACTGTGGGATTTTAAGGAGGAAAATTACAGCCACGCTGCACCTCAGTCCGTCTGTCCGGGAGGAACAAATCAACATCACTCAACGAGGTAAAAATGAGCATTACTATTTCTCCAAAGCAGCTGCTAATTAGGACTGTGAAGAAATCTTGTATGTGTAATTATTGTATGGTCTTTACCTTACAATATAAAGCACCTTGAGGTGACTGTTTGTTGTCATTTGGTGCTATATAAATAAAATTGAATTCAATTAAAAGAAGTTTGGCTTATATGGCAGAAATTTTGCAGACATGGATACAGCAGCAGACAATCAACTGAAATGAAAACTGCAGCATCAGTAGGTATCCAGAGAGTTTCAGGGTGATTATTTTAAAAGAAAATACTAACTGCATTAAAATCAATGGGTAATTTGTTGATTTTTAGGTTTGAAAAAAAAGATTACTTTCTTTTTTTTAGATGGTTTTATTCATCTTTATGTGAACAGACAATAGCAATTGGAAACAACTTATTTTACCTGATTAAAAGCCTGATTAAGTTAGTTGACTCACTAAATAACACATTTAAATTGTCAGTGGGGTTCATCGCTATAACTAAAGTTTATTTGAGCAAGATTAAAACACCAGATATGACCATGCAAACCTTTTATGATCACTTATATTTTAGATGTGTCTAATTGCTGGAAAAAACTGGGGGAGTTTCTCTACACTACAGTTTGCAACGTTTGCACGCTAATGGCATCCAGGGTGGTCTCATCACTAAGCAATGCATACAAGAAAAGTAGGTCATCAGTAAAACAGTTGTGCAGAGCCTTCATTTCATCTCAGTCTGCAGCAAATTAGCATTTGAGTGGATAAAGCACAGAGGAAGCACCCTTAATATAAACTGGTACAAGATGTCTATATGTCTATAGGCTGTACCATATGCGCTTAACGTGTTATGGAAATTATAAATCTGTAATTTGGTGCCATCTAGTGTGTTTAAAATCTACTAAACGCTGAGATTCTGCTGCAATAATCAGGATATATAATGGTATTTTATTCATTTATTTATTACTGGGAGAAATAAAGATGCTGATCTAAATTAACCTTAAAATAATAACAGCAATAATTATAATGCACATTTTTGCGTGTTATTTCTGCTTGTAATCATAATAAATCACAGCAGGGTGTGGCTGCAGCCTGACGGCACATTTTCTCCTGACAGATTAACCAAATTGGATGAGAAATTAAGAAAATCAATCTGGATTAGAGATTATTTAATTTAACCGAGGACACTCATACTTTTAGGATTGGATATCCACATGACCACTTTAATCACAAGCAAAGTTCATTACACTTACACTTCATACTTAGTCGTTTAAATGCGAGAATATTTCATTTTAAATGGCTGTAACTAATATTAAAACCGTAATTTTAACGCTCACATTTGACGTTGTCAGCTGTCAGAGAGACACTCCCTGATCAGCTGCTAGCAGCAGCACCAGTTAGCCTCGTTTGGCTTTTTCAATAATAAACAAAAAACACCTTAAAGACATAATATTAATAAAACACACACGCATGTGTTTCAAGACAGGTGTGTGAGTGTGTTCTGAATTGAACCCCCACCTTTCAGGTTGATAAATGTGCGCTAAAACTTACCTGGTTGTGTCAAAATATCCGGCTAACCGCTTCGCTTCGTCCCTGACAGGATACATCCATCCATGGAGGTCCGACCGGACACATCCGCTCGGAGGTGGCCGAGCTGCTGCCTGACTCAACCCGCCTGACACAAACTCAGGAGCCCGATGAAAACTTAAGTACTTAGATGAGCTCAGCAGGTCAAAGATGACACGGTTTAAACACATAGAGATTAAGGATATGAAAATACAAAATGAAATAACGGTTTTTTTATTTGCTTTGTTCTGTCGTTTGTCTGTGTAATTAATTTTTTTTATCTTTACATTATTTTGTACTCTTTCCTAAGTGCAGGCAAGTACTCTATAT
>JASGAU010344575.1:6114-18909 GCA_030220045.1 Australoheros facetus
GGCTAGTTCCACTGAGCTCTTCTTTTTTTTTTTAATTAATTGATGCACGAATGAGTCAACAATATTAAAAAAACATGGCAACAAAGAAAAAAATGGGGGGAAAGGCTATGAAAGACTCCTCTCACAAATTGCTCCAAGTCTTTAAAAACTATTCTCACTTCTTTTTTTTTTAAGTCCAGCATTTTTTGCTATTTTTGATTGAAAAAAAATGCCAATAAACTCACTAATTGTGGTGCTTTCGGGTGAACATACCGGAAATAGTTCAAGTGAAAACTACAGCGCACAAATAAACACGCATACACACAAGCACACACAATTAAGGACATAATCTCTGGAGGAATTCCAACTATGTGTATTCCCTGCCATTCATGTTGGCTGCTGAATGGCGCGCACAGCGCACATCCCCGTCCCGGCAATGCTGGTGCAGGGGAACTCTTAATCTGGATTCATCCCAGGTAAAGAAACCTGTTCTTACTTGACTCTCTCCTTCTCTTCCTTTCCTTCCACCCTTCCCTCCCTTCCAGCAGCTGCATTCCTCCCTCCGCGGTTACACCTAATGACCGCTATCTCTTTCCTCTTTTTGCCCTCCATCACTTCCTCGCTAGCGCGTTAATCACTCCAGCACATGGGCCCCAAGGCCCGGTGGTTAAAATAAGCCCCTCCTGACACTTCCACTGGCAGATTAACACGACAGCATTAACAGGTGCCTGCGCTATTCTGTTTAGACAGTTATGATGGCTCAGTGAAACCGCAGCTTCCCACCACTGGATGCAGTGCCTGCGTGCAGCAGTCTGCTGCCGAGCATGGTCGGAAACAGTTAAATCTCTGTGTTGTGGTGTTCTGTTGGAAAGTTTTGGGAGATGCGAGGTGCTGCTTAACAGAGCATGTGAGTGAGAATATTGTTGTTTTCCTTTTGCATCTTCAAAGAAGGGAGGAATAAAGAGGGGATAAAATAGAATGGATTGCATAAACGTCACTTACAACACTCGCAGATGCCTCAGCCCTGCGAAATCCGTCTTGGTGATTTTAGTGAGGTTGTTTGCATTCAGGTCCCTAGACAGAGAAATGTTTATTTTTTCAATGGGATTATCAATACATTAAAAAGATACTTTAATAAAACAAGGACATTTTTTCTGAGTGTGCTCAGTGAAGGGGTTTTTGTTGAAACTTGCAGTGCCGTAGCCAATGCAGAATTGTTATTTGAGCGTCAGAGAAACTGAGAGGAGCTGTGGCTGCTATACCGTGAAATGTTCATTTCATCTAGGGGTCTTTTCCTGATTTTTTTTTTTTTTAATGCGGCCTCTTTAACTCAGAGTCCACTTGTCTAAATCCGTTTTTGATTAACTTGCTGGTCTCCAGACAAACCGATGTGGTCTACGGAGGCTGTGCTAATGCAACAGTTCGAAACCACCAACAACCACAGCAGCCCCCAACTTCAGCTCCGCGATCAGCACTGACGTGTCCTCGCGTTAGGTACAAGTAATAAGAGGTCTACAGTTTTTATAATTCACACGACAAACCAGAATATTACATCAAATGCTTTCTGCGGCGTTAATAAGGCCGAAAGTGTAGGTTAAAGGCGACATGAAGGATTGCGCTATTTAAAAAAAAATTGTGGTCATCTTCAGTGCCTCTCGTTCAAAAGGAACAGAACAAACAAATTTAACAATCAAATTTCGAGAATATTATGTGATCATAAGCATCGATGCTGATGACATTTCGTAACCACTGATCAGAATAAAATTTAGGGTCTAAAACATCAGAAGGTGTGTTCAAAATGTCCATAAACTCTCTAAACTCCTCACACCCCTTCAGAAGAATCACCGCATTAAAAGGTAAATGCACGCTTTATTATTTGTCATCATTTACCCATAAAAATTGGCAACACAATATTCTGGTGACTTTTCCTATGTTCCTATGTGTGTCCAGATTTTTGGGAAATATCATGGTAGGTAAAGATCCAACCCCCCGTACTTACAGTCTCTCCGTGTTTCGAGGTATGTTTCTGGGCACGCTGCGTAGCCCTTGGCCGTGACAGTCCACTGTCGTACCGGTGCAGGAGCACTGAGCCGGGCACGGCTGACCGCCCGATCCGCTGGACAGGACCAGGACCAGAAGAGTCACCAGCACAGTCACCGGGGAGCGGTGCGGGCCAACGGGGCACAGAGCTCCCACCATCACTGCGGCAAGTGGGGGCCAATATGAGACCCACAAAAATACTGAAAAAAACAGAAGGGCGTTAAAAAATAAAGCCCCGAAATCCCCGAAGGAGCTCACCAAACTCTGCACGCAACGGGATGCCGTCCTCCTTTTCGTTGTCCTCCTTCTGCAGACGCGTGTTTCAGAAATTTTTCGTTCTGAATTTACATTTGGGTCCTCTGAGCGGGGTTTCAGTGTGTGAGGACTGTAAACAGGGAGTTTGGTCCCCCTGGGCAGAGAGAGGGGAGCTCGATAAGGCGGTGGACCGGCTCTTTGGCTGCGCTACAGCGGCGCAAACTTCCACATGTCCCCGGCATGCGGTGCCCAAATCCCCCCGGTGTGTACCGTGTCTCTCTATGTAAATGTGTGCCCGCGGAGCAAAGCCAGTGAAACACCTCGGTCTTTGATCTGATCCAAAGAAACCCTCTCGCATGCACACACACTTAGTGTATACACACACTCCAGGTAAGGCTGTGTTGGTTATAATTCACAACACGCGTCCTGCGAGGAAGCCGCGGCTGCGCTTCTTTTTCCCAAAAAAGCTCCGCAGAGGTCACCGTGGCGGAGAGATATTGATTCCGGTAATATATCAATTGCCGGTCAGTGGTAAGGGCAATGTAAGAGACAAAAAAATCGTGAAAGACCAGCGCGCAATACTATAATCCAACTCTGCGTGGTGCGTCAAAGCGCTGCTCCCGAGAGTGTGTGGTAGGGAGAGAGAGAGAGAGAACAGACGCAGCAGCAGACGTGCTCTCTCTCTTTCTCTCGCTCTCTCTCTCTCTCTCGCTTTCAGATAAACACAAAACATCCACGCATTGCGTTTTCCCCTCAAGGTAGCAGCAGGTTTCCAGCTGGCCGTCAATCAAACAGCAACAGTTTGACCTCGGAAGGGGACTCTCTTTTTCACTGCAGTGTCCCGGTCACCTGATGCCTTCTTTAGCTGGCTTCAAGAAGGCTAACGAGGCTCAGCCCGAAAACTAATGTGGACAAAGGAGAAACAACTTACGACTCTTGAATTTCTACGGATGAATGAAATACAGTATCTAAGAGACATTTCTCCTGTTTGCTTAAAAAATCCTCTAATTATACCTGTCTCATAATGAACGAATAATATGTTGTGATTGCACAAGATAAGCAGCTGAAATGGATGTGAACTGATTTGTCTTTGGCCACAAAAATGTTAGTTTTAGTGTCAATAGCACTAAGTAGCGCTATAATAAGGACTATGGGAATTATGTGACACCGAATCCTTTGCAAGCCTTTAAACTCTAATGTTAAACTTTCAGAAACTCTTCCTCACTCCTGTTTGGGGGGAGACTGACAACTAAGCAATTTGCATTTGCAGATTCTGGCATTTACTGAGTAAGGATAACACTTTGCATAACAAGTACTGGTCAGTTACTGTAACACAAGGAATGCTTTTAGTGAAAAAAATATACATGCTAATTAAGTTCTGTAATATTTACTCACAAAGGGCACTGTTTACTCCACATTATCTGATACATTTATCTGCTAATTGTATTTCGCATTGTTACTGGCCAGCAATAGATCAGTTGTGTGAACCAGTGATTTCCAGTAAGATGAGTGTTTTGCCTGTCTACCCCCAGCATAAATATATAACTATACAGTTAAAAGGACTCAGTCAGCTCAACAGCATTGGCCAGCTGTTTACCCATCAAGCAGCCACCTCTAAGGACAAGGACTGTCACTGAGGACAAATGATACATTTTGTTATATATTTTATATATTTAAACGATTAATCATTGGAATAGGAATATAACAGAAGGTTTCTGAAACAGATATCATTATGTAATGCTATAGAACACAATCAATAGACTGTCATTTCACATCTCAGAGCTTTTAAGCCTTCAAGTCTCCTTCAGTTCTCAGGACCTATAAATTACTGGTTGCTTTTGAACAACCTTTCTTTCATATTAATGGGTCCTCCATAGCTGAAACTGGCCAGTTCCTCCTCTGTTTTCCTTCATTTTCTTTCAGTTAACATTGTTGTTTTATTATACTTTTTTTTATAATCTCACTGCTGAATTCCACTCCTTACTGGAGTTACATTCATGGATTAGGCTTACACAGCCATTTTCTTAACCACTTATCCAATTTAGGGAGCCTATCCCAGTTGTCACAGAGCAAAAGGTGGGGTACATCCTGGACAGGTTGCCACTTGTTTGCACACATTGCACACAGTTCATGGTCGACTCAATGACTGCAAGGTGCCCAGTTCCTGTGGCTGCAACACAAGTCCAAAGCATCACCACTCACCACCATGCTTCACAATTGGTGTCAGGTGTTTTTGCCAATATGCTGTGTTTGGTTTCTGCCAAATGTGGCACTGTGCATTGTGGCCAAACATCTCCACTTTCGTCTTGTCTGCCTAAAGGACACTGTACCAGAAGTCTTTTGTTCAATTGCAACTTTGCAAACCTAAGCTGGTCTGCCATGTTATTTTTACAGAGAAGAGACTCTCTCCTGGCAACCTTTCAAAACAAGGCATATTTGTTTAGTCTTTTTCTATTTGTACTGTCATGAACTTTAACATGATAACTGAGGCCTGTAGAGTCTGACTTTTGCAGTTTCTTTGAACGTTGCACAGTCTGACCTTGGGGTGAATTTGCTGGGACATCCACTCCTGGGAAGATCATGGCATTGTGTTAACGCACACCTGAATGCTCCAAACCAGGAAGACTGCCAAAACCTCTCCTTTTATAGAGGTGCTCACACTTGCTGATGATCAGTTACCCAAGTGCACTTTGAAAACTCATCAGATCTCAAAAGGAAAATAATCATGCTGGATATCTATGCTGATATACCCCGGTTAATGTGTTAGAAATTAAAGGATGCCACATCATTTCATGGAAATGAAAATTATCAGCCTACAGAGGGCTGAATTCAAAGATACCCCAAAAATCAAAGTGAAAAGAATGATGCAGCAGGCTAGTTCATTTTGCTGAAATTTCATTGCAGCAACTCAAAATGGTACTCAGTAGTTTGTATGGCCCCACATGCTTGTATGCATGCCTGACAATGCTGCGGCATGCTCCTAATGAGACGATGGATGGCATCCCGCTGGATCTCCTTCCAGATCTGGACCAGGGGATCACTTAACTCCTGGGCAATCTGAGGTTTAACCTGGCAGTGTCAGATGGACTGAAACTTAATGTCCCAGAGGTGTTCTATTGGATTTAGCTCAGGCGAGCGAGGGGACCAGTCAGTGGTATCAATTCCTTCATCTTCCAAGAGATGCCTGCATACTCTCACAACATGAGGCTGGGCATTGTTGTGCACCAGGAGGAACTGAGGGTAGGGTCTGACAATGGATCCAAGGATACCTAATGGCAGTCAGGGTTCAGTTTGCCTGGCCTAGTTTGTAGAGGTCTATGCATCCTTCCATGGATATGCCTCCCCAGATAATCATTTACTCACCACCAAACCAGTCACGTTAACATTGTTACAGACAACGGCTTCTCCAGACCCTTTCACGTGTGTTGCATGTGCTTGTGATGAACCTGATTTTAATCTGTGAAAAGCACAGGGCACCAGTGGTGGACCTACGAATTCTGGTATTCTATAGTAAATGACAGTTGAGCTCCATAGTGCGCACAGGGCCCACTAGAGGATGCTGAGCCTCAGGCCACTCTCATGAAGTTTGTTTCTGATTGTTTGGTCAGAGGCAATCACAACAGTGGCCTGCTGGAGGTCATTTTGTAGGGCTCTGGCAGTGCTCATCCTGTTCCTCCTTACACAAAGAGCATATATCGGTCATGCTAATGGGTTAAGGACCTTCTAAGGGCCCTGTCCAGCTCTCCTAAAGCAACTGCCTGTCTCCTGGAATCTCTTCCATGTTCTTGAGACTGTGCTGAGAGACACAGCAAAACTTCTGGCAATGGCACATTTTGATGTGCCATCCTGGAGGAGTCGGACTACTTGTGCAACATCTATAGGGTCCAGGTGTGCCAGGTATGCATGCTAACAGTAGTGATACTGAGCCAAGCCAAATGCAAAACTAGTGAAAAAACGGTCAGAAAAGATGACGAGGGAAAAATGTTAGTGGCCTCCACCTGTAAAGCCATTCTTGTTTTGGGGGTTGTGTCTCTGTTGTCCCGCTACTGGATCTGTTGTTAATTTAATTAACACCAAAGCCCCCTCTGCTACTTCACTGACCAGATCAATATCCCAGAAGTTTAATTCACTTGAGGCTATACTCTTATTAAAAAGTGTTCCTTTCATTTTTTGGGGGGCAGTGTATAATATAATAGTGATTCTTCATTAGGATCAGTGACATACATATCTCAAGAAGATGACACATTTGTGGCAAAGTTTGTCTTCTTCTGTCATTCTCTCTTTTATGAAACCTTCCTTTGTGGCTCCCAAGACAAAATACAAACAGCTGTATGTGATCGTAATGCTGATATGTTTTCACCCCTCAAACACACACTCCCACAGCCTCAAAGTGTGTTCAGAGCCTGAAAAAATTCAGTATATATTTTTTTTTTTGCTCTTTTGTGAGTACGGTTAATAAAAAGAATAAAAAGAAACGGGGGCAGGGGAGATGAGGAGGGGTGGTGTAACATAGCTAAACTGAGGGAAGAAAATAATCAGAGGGAAGATTAAGCCTGACCCTTTACGTCCTGCAGTACGACAGGACTTCAGGGCACATGGCATGTTTAGACATAGCCTTACCTGACCTGCCTGCTCCTTCACACACACATGCAGTTGTGTTTCCATTACTTCAAAGGGCATTACACTGACTCTCACTAATTTCCTGGAGACTTACCTTAATCCTAACCACAACCCTCAACCTTAAACCATGTCTTCATGCTAAAATTTGATTATTTACATTTTGGGGCTTGCTTTTTGTACCTAGAAGGAAGTTACAACTGTGTGCTCCCAAAGCAAGTAAACACACAAAAACGCACACTAGGGTGATTGCCCAGGATTGAAGTAAAGACTATATTGCAAGACTGTTTGAATGTTATTTGATAAGGACAATCTAGGTTCGGTTGATGTGAATGTTTAATGGTGAGTGTCACTGCTTGCTTTTGTCATTTTTATGTTTTAAAATATATTAGTGGGGTGGTTCAGATCATAATGTCACTTTGGTCAAGATTAATACAGTACTGTGCTAAAGTCTTGAGACATTTCTTATTTCTTTTATATGTTGCTTGAAAAGGGGGAAATAGGTGTAGCGATTTATTGAAAAGTGTAAATATAATTGGAACTACAGTACAAAAAAAAAATGGGTTTGTACAATTGGTATAACCACCTTTATTCTTCAACAGAGCCTCAACTCTCTGAGGCAGCTTTCTTGTAATTTCTTTAAACAGCCCCCAGGAATAGTTCTCCAGGCTTCTTGACATTCAAAGCTCTTCTTTGGATGTTTGCTGCCTTTTATGCTTTGTTCTCTGTCAAGATGATCACACACCACTTTAATAATGTTGAGGTTCGGGCTCTGGGAGGCCAATCCATGACTGGATAGTGTTTTTCGGTGCAGGTATGCTTTTACTGCATTGGCAGTGTCTTTGGGATCATTTTCATGCTGAAAAAATGAAGCTGCTGCCAATCGGATGTTCTTGATGATATTGCATGGTGGATCAAAATCTGATGGTACTTTTCTTCATTCATAATTCCATTAAATTTGACAAACCAGCACCACTGGTAGTGGTATTGGCAGGATCACCACTGTGTTATACAGATGGCTGTAGACACACACTGTTGGAATTCTCTTCTGACCTCCTCCATACATTTTGATAGTGATTTGAATAAAAAATTGCAATTTTGGTTTCATCACTCTATGAGACTTGATGCCACTGATTTTAAGTCCAGCTGCTTTTCTATTTGGCATACCTCAGCCTTTTCTCCTCGTCTCCCTTCCTTAAGAATGGCTTCACGACAGTCACCATTCTACTGAGACCATTTCTGATGAGGCTTTGGATTAACTGAAGGTCCAGATGTATATCTCAGGTCCTGTGTCAGGTCTTTGCAGGATTTCTTTTTCCTGTTTCTTACAGACATGACTTTCAGATACTGTTCATCTTTTTCCTCCACTTCTCCAGTTTCCTTGGATTTTGTTTTAAAGACACACTGCACACCATGCTGAGATAAGTTTTCAGCTAATAGCTCTTTGGGAATCACCTTGTCAGTGCAAAAATACTATTTTATGTCTGTCAAGCCATCTGTTATGAGTAGACACAATACTGGTTCATCCCTTGAGTTAGGTAAATGATTCATAGGTCAGTGTTTAGTGGCTTAAAAAACAAACAAACAAACAAAAAAAAATTCCTATGAAAAATGATCAATTACTAAAGCTGCCAATCTCAAAAGAAAAACTTTGAAAGACCTTCAGAAATTCTGGAGAACTATTGCTCAAGACCAGTTTAAAAAAAATTACAAAAAGGACTGGCTCCTTCAAAGCAAAATATAACAAAATGATGGGTGACTCAAGCCCTTTGTACTATTATTAATTGTTAATTTTGGACATTATGGTCCTCGGTTGTAAAGTTTGCTGGCCCTGCAACTTATTCTGCAGTGCCATCATGAGGATAACATTTTCAGGATACGGGCTGGCTGTGGTGTTTGTGTGCTGTGTTTTTCTCTTCCAGGTGGATGAGTGGGCTGCCACCTTCGGGGCAGAGTTGAGCTGCTCTCACACACCTGGCAGTAATTTCCTCATCTGTAAGTTGTGTATTTAGGCTAAACTGCAACTGCAACTCTCTGTGATATTGTCCCATCACCTCCAGTGCTAAAGTGGCTCACCTTGTTGTTCTTTCCTCTTGTTCTGACCAGTAAAGTAACCGGCATGTCTAATTGTCCCTTCCAACATGTTGTGATTAAGGACCACATCTGCATTCACATGCTTGTGCAACCTCTTGGAAACACTCACCAGTCTTGCCTCATGTAATTCCCAGCCTGCAGTCTCCCAGTCTCATCTTCCAACAATAGCAGCTCTCAGACAATCACCTGCCTGCCCACTTTCCATCATGTTATTTTGCCAACCAGATTTCGCCATACTAATTCTCATTCTCCTTCCCTTCCAGACTTTCCCAGTTCCTTTGTTTATCTGTCCCGACACTCCGTCTTACCCTTAGTCACACTGTAAATAAATTCATCTTAACTCTCTTTTAGCCTTTTAGCGTTGAGCTTGGCTGCTGTGGTGTTTTTTTGCTTCAATGTAACGTACAGTTTAAGTGCGCTCCTGGAGCATTTTCCAAGGATTGTGCCAAGAGTTCTCATTTATTCACTTTGCTGAGGGACCATGCTTTAACCTGGACTTGGGCTTATTTAGTTGCAAATCCCACTGAGTCAACAACATTTTTTATTTCTATTGAGAGTTTCAAGGTGGTGTTTGACCATCCTCTCCAAGAAGACAACATTACCTGTCAGCTGTTCGCCCTCCGACAGGGAGATAGGTCTGTGGCTGAATCTTCCATTTAGTTTTGAGTATTAGCTGCTGAATCTGAGTGGGAAGACAAAGTGCTCAAGGGGAAGTTCTGAATGATGATGTTCAGGACTCTTTAGTGACATGTGACGAGGCAAAAGATTTAGAGGTATTAGTTGATTTGGCCATCCGGTTAATGGTTGCATTTGCCAACGTAGCTGCAAAAAGAGTTGCAGTTCCTGGCAAGGACTTGTCTCCCCTCTGGCCAGTCTAAACTCTACTTCCAGGCCTTTCCTATGGACAGCCAAAGCAGACCAGGCTTTTCCAAAGTTCAAAGACAAATTCAGCTCAGCTCCCAATTTGGTACACTCTGACTCCCATAGCAGTTTGTGCTCAAGGTGGACACTTCAGAATCCACGGTGGGGGCAGTACTACCTCAGTGTGTACCTCACTGAATTAACACAGGCAGAAAGAAATTATGATGTGGGGAACCAAAAACTGTTAGCTATTAAGTTAGCTCTTGAGGAACCATTGGCTGGAAGGGGCTGAGCATCCTTTTTTGGTATGGACTTATGGAATTATATTTAGGTCAAAAGTCACACATGAGAAAAACATAATCCATGAAAATAATTTAATTTTGCAAGGACAGGTATTCATTCCTCGCGCGTAAATGAAACAACTCGCGTGCATAGAGCTCAGCTGTCACGTGCACAAAGAAGCATCACGCACCCGAGTGTCTGCTCACGATCTTGAGGAAACTTTACGTGCCTTGAGCTGAATTCTTTGAAGCAACTGACTTTTAACTGTTTGGGCGGCGCCTATGGAGCCTAATCTGAATGGTTACTTTGATGGTTGGCGGCAGCAAAATAAGAGCTGTTTTAAATCGTATTTGCTTACAATTTGAAGAATAAAGTTTGTCGAATTAACTATCGGTTATTGTTTTTTGTGCAACAGTGGAAAGCTGTCACTGGATTGCTTTAATCTTTAAAACTGAAGGATTCACAGGCAAGTTCTGCACTCCTGTCCCATTAATCTTTAGTAAAGCATGACATACCTTTTATCATAACAAGGATCAAGAAAGAAAATGTGTATCAGGATGTAGCAATTATAACTTTGGCCAAAACAGAGACAAATAAACCTGCAACCAGAGTTGCTCAGCGAGTAGCAAACACATGTAATTGCACCATGACTGGATGAGTGCTTCAAAATGTGCGTCAAAATTATTCAGTTTTTAATATTTTTTTCCGTATCAAAGTGAAGCCACTGATACCTGTGCACAGTAGAAATAACAGCTGTAGTTAAACTGGCAAACTTTATTTTGTAAAGGGTCAACAAATCCTCAAGACAACAAGTTGCTGATGTGCAGCACAGATTAACTGTTTCATAATGATTTTTGATTTATTCATAAAAAGATACGTACAAAGGCAAATATTTTACTTGGAAATTCATTTAACATTTTAATCATACTTAGCAGAATTAGATTAATACAAAATATAAATAAATTAGAGTAGATTAAATTTATTGGCATTGCAGATGTCAAAAGTACAGTGCAATGAAATGCAGATTGCATCTAACCAGAAGTGCTTGAGCAGTGTAAAAAGAGCATATGATACAGTATGTACACAAGTTCTGTAATAGTGTCTACATGAATGTATGTATAGGTTATGACTGTTGCTACAGATATGTACAGGTTATGGCTATTTATACAGACCGTGACTATAAAATTACAGTATGTACAGTTGCAGATTATGATTGTTTATACAATTTGCACAGCGATGCAAGTGAGATGATTTTTCATTGTTGACAGAATGAGCAGTATATTCACAGAAAGTGCAATAGTGTACAGTACTGCAAGAAAATTGTCGGTCTGGGGGGGTTTAGTGAGTGCATGTGTGAGTGAGGTGATGGAGGGTGGGAGGTGGGCATGTGTGCTCGTGTATGTGTGTGAAGGGTGGTGGTTGTCGGGGGGCAGAGTTCAATAAGGAGACAACTGTGGGGAAAAAGCTGTTCCTGAACATGATGGTTTTTGTCCCCAGGCTCCTGTAGCGCCTTCCAGAGGGCAGGAGGGGTGAACAATCCACTTGCTGGATGGAATGACGCTTTTGTGATGTTTTACTTTTGTAAAATTATAGTCTGATTTAGCTACAGATGTGATGGACACTTTAAACATTTAACAATTATATAGAAATTGAAGTACATTTGAATGCAAAACATTTGTTCTTTTACTTCAGGAAAGGTTTATTTTTACAGAATCTGCAGCATTTGTTCACTGTTTATGGAAACAGTGAACAGTAATTTTACTAATAACCACAGATCTATGTACCTACCAGAAACAGCTCTGCTAGTCTCTTTATGAACACTAGATTTGTAAATAAATAAAAATAAATAAATGACTATATGAACTTATTAAACTAAAACACAGAAAAATTAAAGAAAATTGTACAAGAAATATTTTAGCAGTGATAGCAGCTGACAGATAGATGTGCGGTGTTCCCCTGTGGTCTGCGGGTCCAGGGCAGAGACCGAAGTGATGGCTCTACAGCACACATAACTAAAGTTAATCTACTGGTTAGCTGCACAGAGATAACTGCAAACCATAAAAGTTTAGCATACCAAGCACTAGGGATGCGCCGATCCGATCCGATATTCAGTATCGGTCCGATACTGGCCTAAATTACTGGATCGGATATCGGAAAGAAATTTTAAAAATGTAATCCGATACATTAAATAACGTTTCGCTCACATTAGCTGCATTACAGTTCTCCGTCGTCTTCTTCTTGTGGGTTTGCGGTTGATCAAACCAGCTTAAAGCTGCATTACCACCACCTACTGGAATGAAGTGGATTAGGAGTTAGAAAAACCCCCTCCTCAGATTCTATAAAGTTCTCCGTCGCTGCGACGGATTCACAACACTGAGCGATCATCGCTGATATGTTTTTCCACGCCTCCACTGCTCTCTGCCTTGTTTGTGTGTTGTGTTCGCTGTGCTGAGAATCAGCTGTTATTTTTTTTCTACGTCAGCTCCCGGACTTACTGCTAGTGCTAGTAGCGCCGCTACTAGAAAAACATTTCCTTCTAGCACTGGTGACCATCCGGTACCGGAAGAACCCCTTCCCCGTCAAAATATTTTTGATACTTTAATCCCTGATTAGTGACTAAATATAGACCTGCAGTAGAAACGCATTTAGGAGAATGCTTGTGAATAT
>JASGAU010344577.1:0-12005 GCA_030220045.1 Australoheros facetus
TTCATCAAATTCATAACCAGCTCAAAGCACAGATGTGTCAACAGCACGCTGTCCTTCAAGGCAGGACTGACAGAGCTGTGGAATATTAAAGGTATGACCATGATGGTGATGACCACTTAGATGCATAACCGGTTGATCATTGTAACCCGTGGCTTTCTTCTGTGCAGATATGGAGTTTGATCATGCAGTGAACGATGCTCTCATGAGGTTTTTTGACACGTGCACCAGGTTTGTGGAGGAAGTTGATAACAACCCATTAGCTATGACAGAAGTGGACAAGTTCAAGCAGGGCCCAGAGATGAGGAGGGTCCAGCAGAAGATCGCAGACCACCTCAACATCCCATACAGTCTCATCACAGATGGTCAGTGTTGTATAAAAGTATACAGAATATTAAGACAATGTTAAATCAAGGAAGAGTGTGTCCTATACAGTCAGATTAAGGTGTTTTTAAATGTTAAGCACCAGCTGATTTCAGTGCACACAGCATCTAAACGTGGCAGCAGGCGTATTTTCTGAACCTGGGTTTTCTGTGTGCAAATTTGCATCAGAAAATGCACAATGTGCACACAGTGCCAGCCAAAATTACATGAAAAGGCAAGACCAAGTTGACTTTTTTTTTTTTTTACAAGCAAATTCACAAATAATGAAATTGACAAAAAGCACAACTTATGCATGTTTAACACCTTACACACTATGGCTGCTAAGTCCAGCCTTGGGGTTATATCATTATACATTACCCTTGTAGTTCCAGCTGTTACAGGCACCAGCAAATTTAGAAGTCACAAGCAGTGGAGGTTCAGTTATAAACTACCCTTATCTGAACTGGTGACATCTTTATAATGTCACAGAGGACTGTGGCCACAAAAATGAACCTATCACTCATCGGAATGACACCAAGCTCAGCAGTGCACTTCCTCACATCCTAAACTATCAATTCACTCAGTTTCAGGTAGATCAGATGACAGCTGTTGAGTTAGGCATAGAACAGACAGATCTGGTCTAATTACAATTCATTTTTATAAGCTTTTCAAATCTTGGTTTGACTGGTTTACCAGTTGAATACTGCCTACATGTAACCAATAATTATTACTATATTATTACCAAACGTAGTCCCAATTGGGAACCCCTCTGTGATTTCACACTTACATACTAGTCCCTTTCTAGGAAATTACAAGAAGTCATGGAACTGTGAAATAAAATATTAGCAGTAAACTATGAGAGAGGCATTTATTAAAGTCTAATTCCCATCCATGCTAAGACATTTAAATTTTGAAACTTTCAAATTAGAGGGAATACTGTTTATGACATATTATTGGACTTATTAAAGCAATCATTTGCACATTAGGTGGAGCTGTTGTCTAGCTTAAAAATAATAATGCTCCATCAAATTATGAGTTCACTGAGCTTTAGCTTTGATGCTTATTGTAGAAATTTCCCTGCTTGGTTGAAACAGAGTCACAATCCAAAGGACAGTGTTGGAAAATTCATTTCCATATTTCCCAGAGAAGGACTGTACTTTAACTTTGTTATTACATGAAAATGTGAAAAATAAAGAGTCAACTGATGGTTTTCACACATGCAAACACTACCAAAAGCATAGCCTCCTCTCCAGAGGTAATAAAACATGTATCTATCAAGATAAGAAAATAGAAAGTAAAAAAAAAGTTGTTTTTTCTTCTTTCCTGTCTGGTAATAATTTTACAACTTCATATCTTTTATTTAACCCTTTGAAATGAGCCTTGATCTCCAGATTTCCCTAGTACTATTTAAGTGAACTACCCAACAAAATATATTAAACCATAGAAATATAATGTATAATAAATTATCTTTATTTGTACTTTTGTTTGTGATACTTTAATTGCATTTTAGTGGTATCTCTTAAATGCTTGTACTTGCTACTACTACTCTACTACTATTTGTTATCTTTATTACATGAGTGCATTGGAACTTTTACCTAATTTTAGGATCTTCTTCCATACTTAAAGTGGTGTAAAGCAAACTACAATGTTGCTTCCTGCTTTCAGTTCTCTTTTTCTAACAGCTGCCTGTTAGAAGAAAAAAAAAAGATTATTAACATTTTGTTTTTCTCCTGCAGATATGGCTGAAGCTGCATTTTACTTGTGCGCTTATGAGTTTGCCATCAAGACTGTGAACTCTCTGTGGTGTCGTCTCTTCGATGAGGTCGACGCACAGGTGTGGGCCTCAGCTAGTCTTGATGTGGCAGTGGTATCACATGTCTATAAGAGCACAAAAAAAGAAGATCCAATCATTAGGGCGGCGCATTAATCAGAAAACATGTTTCAGATAAATTTGTGTTAATCCTCTATCCCAATGGGGGAAAACATGATGCT
The DNA here is from genome assembly GCA_030220045.1 of Australoheros facetus. Taxonomy (NCBI): domain Eukaryota; kingdom Metazoa; phylum Chordata; class Actinopteri; order Cichliformes; family Cichlidae; genus Australoheros; species Australoheros facetus. The sequence continues at coordinate 2,353 of JASGAU010344577.1, forward strand.
TCCCCCCACAAGTACACGTAGTTTCAGAATCCAAAAATAGTAACTGCTATATCTTTAGCACTTTTCAATTTTTATACTTTGCTAATTTATTTACAGGCTTCCTTTTTTTTTTTTAACTAGTGCTAGCAAGCACCAAGATAGATGACATATTGATATATTACTGAATGAAAAGATGGAGTCTCACTAATGATGATGATGTGGCTCAGTATTAATTAAGAAAGACTCTATGTTTTAGGAAAGGCAATTTCATATGAAATATCCTTAGCCATGCTTTCTTGGAAATTAAAGATTAAATTCTATTAGAAATGTAAAAAATTTTTCCATCAAAGGTTATAAACACCTCTTTTAGTTACCATCAGGCAAGACCTGAACTAACAAACTCAAGCTTAAATAGGTGACATAACTGCCAAAAATGTAATAAAATAATTTAGGGGGTCACTGGCCATCTTTCGTGCAAATTTCTCATAAATTGGACTGGTGATTTTGCTGTAATATTGTTAACAGACAGATGTACCAAAAACATGTCCCTCCAGGGGGCGGGGTAATAATAAAGATATAACCTGTTTATCCAGTTGGTGGCAGTAACTTGCTGAATTTGGCTCCAATCTACCAATAAAATAGAAAGCAAGAAGAAAACCAGCCAAATTAAAAGAGACACCCTGTATTACAGCGGTTAAATTTAGTTTTGCTATAGAATTTATGTAGTCTGTTTTATAAATGAATAAATATAGTCAAATAATGGAACAAACTTTCACGGGCCCTGCCTAATGCTTCCCCTGCCTCACCACACAGTCTTCACAAATGCAGTGGCTGGTGTTGCAATCTGACTTCAGTCTGAAATGCCACATGCACAGTGAAAGATCAACTTGTTTCTACCCTTTTTTTTTTTAAGTCACAAAGTTCTCTTTGCATGCAGACTAGTTTTGCACTATTACCCCAGTGTTGAAATCACTTCATTGGCTGCCAGTCCAACAAAGAATTACCCTTTAAATCCTTCTGTTAGTTTATAAAGCACTCAATAATTTGAGCCTGCAGTACATCTCTGAGTTGCTCAGTGTCTATAACTCAATTAGACCCCTCTGCTCATCAGGTGCAGATCTTTTAACTCTTCTCGTAATTAGATTTAAGTGTGCTGAGGGTGTTTTCTGTTACTGTGGTCCTGTTCTTTGGGATTACCTCTGTGTGTGTGTGTGTGTGTGTGTGTGTGTGTGTGTGTGTGTGTGTGTGTGTGTGTGTGTGTGTGTGTTATATTTTATTTTAAGATTTTGTTGTTTTTATTGCCTTAAGGCACTGTATACTTACATAAGCACATTGAGTTTATGTGGAATGAAATATGCCATATAAACTGACATTGACACTGACTATTTGGTTCAACAGGTACTGGAGTACGCAAATGATTTGAAGCACTTCTGGAAAAGAGGCTATGGTTACGACATTAACAGCAAGTCAAGCTGTATTCTCTTCCACGATGTGTTCAGCCGTCTGGATAAAGTAGTCGAAGAAAACAAGTAAGTACAACTTAAATGGTGTTACGCTACATGTATATTTTTCCTCATTTGGAAAAATGGCAATGGCACAGATTCAACAAGATACTGGAAACATTCCACTGAGACTTTGGTCTATTGCAACACGATAGCATCACACATTTGCGGCATGAATGTGCAGCCGACAAATCTGCAGCAAATCTCCTGTTCCACATCTCAAAGATCTTCACTTGGATTGAGCTCTGATGATAGTGGAGGCCATTTGAGCACAGTGAACTCACTGTCATCTTTAAGAAACCAGTTTGAGATTATTTGCGCTTTATGACATGGCACATTATTCTGCTGGAAACGGCAATCAGAAAATGGGTACAGTGTGGTCGTAAAGCGATGAACGTGGTCAGCAAGAATACTCAGGTAGACTGTGGTGTTTGAACAGTGCTAAGAGGCCCAAAGTGTGAAGAAAATAGCCCCCACACCATTACACCTCCACCAGCAGCCGGAATCAAACCACCAAATTCTGTAATTATCGTATGGTCTTTACCTAACAATATAAAGAACCTTGAGATTACTATTTCTTGTGATTTGGAGCTATGTAAATAGAACTGAATTGAAGTGAACTGATCCTGCCATTCAAATGTCACAGCAGAAATTGAGACTCGTCAGACCAGTTTTCCGATGAACTGTTGTCCAATTTTGGAGGGCCTGTATGAAGCATAGCCTCAGTTTCCTGTTCTTAGCTGAGAGGAGTGGTCTTTTGCAGCCACAGCCCGTCGGCTTCAAGGTTACGCATGGCATTTTTTGTGTTCAGAGATGCTCTTCTGCATACCTTGACTGTAATGAGTGGTTATTTGAGTTTCTGTTGCTTTTCCTATCAGCTCAAAGTAATCTGACCACAAGGCAGACAACAAGCTACGACAACAAGGCACCCAGAGAACTACCACTCACACGATATTTTCTCTTTTTCAGACCATTCTCTGTAAACCGCAGAGATGGTTATGCAGGAAAATCCCAGTAGATCAGCTGTTTCTGAAATACTCAGACCAGTCCATCTTTGACCGACAACCACGCCACATTCAATGTCACTTAAATCACCTTTCTTCCCCATTCTGATGCTTGGTTTGAATGTCATCAGGTTGTGCTCACCATGTTTACTAAATATAGTGAGCTGCTGTTATGTGACTGGCCAATAAGAGATTGCCGTTATAAAGCACATGGATAGATGTACATAATAAAGAGGCCGCTGAGTGTGACTAGTGAAGAGCCTAATAGGGTTAATTAATAGAGCTTAAATAGGGTGCATTTTACTGTGGTTTTGTTACGTGTCACAAGCATGCAATCGTCAAGTTCCTGTTTTAAAACTGGAACTGCTTTACTATACAGACTTTCTGGCCTTGCCCTCCTTTTTTCACAGCACATCAAAAGCCTGTTTGAAGGCTAAGACTTTTAGGGATAAAAGTAAAATTACTTTTACATCAAGGTTCAGTAAGAGTTTGGCTCTTGACTGTGATTGTTAAAGTTAGGTTTAAAAGGTTTAGAAATAAATAAATGTGTATGTGTTTGTATATGTATGTGTTTGTTTATATGTGTACCCCGCCTTCTACACAAGAGTGGAGCAGGCAACAGCCTCTCAAGGAGACACACTGGTAACAGGAAACAAGTTTTAGCCTAAATATGAGACACTAAATCTTGCATTGTACATCCTTGGTATCCCGGCAAGTGATTTTTTTTTTTGCATTTTTAAACAGTGTTATAGGCTCTGTATGTCTTTGTGTCTCTGTATTGTTCCCATTTTGTTGCAGTGTACCTTGCTATTATGTGATGGCTCTGAGGTATTTAGTGTGGATGTTGCTCTTGTTGCTATTCATTTAACCCCTCCTTTCAGGTTGTTACAGTAGCATTCCATCAGTTCCACATCTTTGGTCCTTGTCTTTATATGTCTTATTCCCTGTGCCATTTATGAAGTATACCCTGCCTCCCCCGTCAACATCTGATGTGGACTATCTTAAACTGGGCAATGTCTGATGCCAAGAATTCTAGGTTTCAAGCTTTTCCAGTCAGATAATTGATTGGCTATCTAAACACAACACAGTTAAACTCTATGCACAAGCACAAAACCACTGTTAGGGTGAAATGAGTAATTGTTAATATTTTTATATGTGTTGTATATCTCATAAGAGGTATTTGCTCTAAGGTGGTTTGGTTTTTGTTCTAGAAACTTCAGTGTTTATGGAGACATTGTTTTTAAAGTTTTCAGTATTCCTTAATCAAGCAGGTGTGAAGCACCCTGGTTAAATATTTCCTTAGTTAATGCCTTACTAGTATGAGCACTCTGTCACAAATGTGTACTGATAAATTAATCTTCCACAGTCATTTATCAGACACTTGAAAACATTACCTTGGAAAAGGTTTGTACAAGGTACAGTCTACAGTTTTGCATCATACATTTCGTGGTATCATCTTAAGTGAGCTGTAGAAAGATTATAGATTATCTGTATCAACCCAAATCTATCATCTGGTTGCAAAAGACCTTTAATGACACTTTGCTTTTCATTTCCAACCCAGATTTCAATTTGCTCCTTAAGCTAAATAAAAACTGCAAATATTACCATCATTTTTTGATTAGTCAATTGATCTGTCTACAGATTACCAAAAAAATTGCTACAGCCAAATTTAATGTACTTATGTCAGCCGGTCACTCGAACAACTTTGGATCACAGTCCTCACATTTGATAAGCTGGAGCCAGTTCTAATAAGTTCTAATAGATATCAGTTGTTAAGAGATTGTCAGAATTGTTTCATGTGTGAGATTTCTGGCAATCAACCAAATAATTAACCAAGTGATTAACTGACTAACTGTTTGAGTACTGATATTTCAGGCCTCAGGAAAGGATCAGGACTACATTTGGAAGATTTTTGTCCTCTGATAGTCTGGATAATTTACTTTGTTTTGGTTTGTTTTGTTTTTGTTTTTTACACAGAGCTCATTTTGAAAATGTACTGTATATTCTGTAGGTCAGGCCAACAGGTGGCTGAAGCTGTTACAGTCCAGGTGGGCCATGCGGAAACGCTCCTGCCACTGCTTACACTTCTGGGCTTCTTCAATGACAGCGAACCGCTGACATCAACCAACTTTGCTACACAGGCCATTCGTTCCTTCCGCACCAGCCTTATGTTGCCCTATGCAGCTAACTTGCTCCTGGTGCTCTATGACTGCGGGGGAGGCGACCTCAGACTGCAGCCACTGCTCAATGAGAAGCCTGTAACTTTCCCCGGTTTGACTGATCAAGCCTCCATGCCACTCTATCGAGATGTCTTAGAGCACTACAAGGATCTGCTCCAAGGCTGCGACTTTGAGACTGAATGTCAGGTTTTCAAGCAGCCTGTTGAAGTTTAAGCAGGCAGGGTATTTTCTAAAAAGGAAGGCAATATTATATGGTATTATCTAAGTCTGAATATGTCTACTGTGTAAATCATGAATATTTCACTGTTAAACATGGTCCTTTTTTTTCTGAATAGGAGCAATAAGGCAGGACTTTCACTAACAATCTAGTGTCTCTGAAACAGCCAGTGACCTCAACCTACAAAATGAATTTTAAATTTCAAGTTAATATAGTATAATAAATATTTTTTGCAATGCTACCTTTCATCACTGCATTACATGCATTAATGAAAAAATTCATTTTTGCAGTGTAAACACATATGTTTTACATAAAAGGCTGCCTGCTTTCCTCAATGTTCTGTTTATTTTTAATATGAAGCAATGGAAAACTATTTTAAATGTGCTACCATTTGTGGTCAAGCACACTCAGGACAAGGTATACACTATTTAAAAAAGAAAAAGAAAAAAAGGTTTACCTTGTATAACTGTGATATATGTGGGTTAATTTTATAAAATCCCATTAAAGACGAAAAGTATTCAACAACTGATCTGCTGTTAGCCAAAGCTACTATCTCCCCCAGTCCTTCTCTCATTCTGCTGACATCTGGTACATCTAATCAGCAATACATGCTTAGATGCACCAGATTATACAGCAGCGCTCATCTACCAACTGAAACAACAGTGTGCACCTAAGAAACAAAGTAAATAAAAAATGTACAGAAAATGTTTTTTAGTTTTTGTCAAATCGGTTATGTTTGTCAAAACAACAAGCACAATGAAGTGGTGGCACATTTTTATTGTAACTGGGATGGCTTCCTTTGGGTTGGCCCCCAGCCCACAGACCATATGAGAGAAAGCTTAAACACTGTAATGAGTTTTAGTGAACTTTTATCGTTTAGCAGTTACATGTTACATGTTAAGAAGCCTTTTATCTTCATTGGTTAGCATACAATAAAGCTAATAATGAGAAATTGAATTCAACGTGCCACTAAATGTAACCAGCAGTTACATTTAGTGGCACATGCAGTTTTTAAGGTGGATTTGTGTGTTATTCAGAACATGAGTTGAAGCTGGCAGGTGATAGATTCAGATTCAGAACACGAGTTGAAGCTGTGTATCAGTCAACACATCATTATATCATATCCATATCATTATGATGGTTGATGATTAAGTTCTTCTTTGTAATGCTTAGCTTAACTTTCTCTGTTAAGTCAGTCTTTCCTCTTCAGGCTCTTAAAGGGGCGTTTGATGTGTTCTTTCTCTCATCTGCAGCCCAAAACAGATCGAATGAGAACATTAAAATACAACAGCAAAATGCAACATTGTTGTTGCAGTGCTGGCAGAAAATCACTAGTCTTGTAAATTCATTAGTTAATATCTTTTATTTGCTGCTGCTCTCCTCTAACTCGACAGTTGCACATTTCAGCTTTGAAGTTAGACTAAACATAACCTGCTCCCGACCATGTTACACCTTAGTATTAGCAGCCAAAGTGATCTAGCCAAGTTAAACTGAAAACTGCGACTAAGCTCAACAGACCAACTAGTCTTGCTTTGTAGTACACCCCTATTCAGTGTCTTCACATTGTTTGTTTGTTTCAAACAGACCAAAGCACTTGCAGTAAGTAGAGAAATTAGCTCCAAAGCAACCACAGTGTACTGATATCAAAGACCAGGCACACACACAAACAGCTCTCATAGTAAGGAGTTTAATTTCTTGCAAGAAAGGAGCAGAATACTGTTAGGTAAACAGGTTTTTTGTGAAGGAAGACACCTGAAACACTTTAATTAAAAAAGTAAAACATTTAATATATTAAAGGATCAGAAAAAATACAAACATGGCCATGTGGGGAATCAGAGTGAGAGTGTGCACTCTCTCTCTGAGCCCGTGTTCCTGTCTAACCAAAACATTTTTATACAGCTCTTTGTTATCTAAGCATAAACAATCTCTGGGCGCTATGAGTTGACCTTCGTCAACTCATACACAAAGAAATTGTCTCATTCAAGGAAGGTCTGAGGAGCATTTTTATACACTTGATTACGTGCAAACACATGACCTTGTATGACAGAAGGAATGCAGATGAGTTAGAAGCTGGCAGGTGATACAGTTTCACCAGCTGCAAGTAGACCTTGGTGAAGTCCAGTCTGTTCTAGCCTGGTTTTAAAAGATCATGCAAGGTTTTCTTCCTCCTCATGCAGACACTTTCTGCTCACCAACAGCAATTCTGACATTCTGAGCCCGCCGTTGCAACAGAGACTAATAGAGAAGTTCCCGAACCATTGATCCATCAATCCAGAGAAGGGATCATTAATACCAGAATTGGTCAATTGATAAGGCCTTCCAAAGCCCTTATCACTGAGCCACCGGGTGCTGTATTATTTGGAATGAAAGTGCAACAAGCTTCACCAAACATGGCATGTACTCCACACTCCTTAGCCAGCCAACAACATGTCCAACACCTTTCTAGTTTGCCAAGCTGTCAATGATGTCTTAGCATCTCTACTGAAGTTAATCAACGTTCTTGTTTATAGTAAATTTAGTTAATCCAATCTAGATTTTTGTTTATTGTGCCCCACAAGGCAAACAGTGACTCAAACTTTGCTGCTATTTGATTTCTAGCATTAAATTTGTCAAGACCCTCACAGTGAATTCCTATTGCATCTATATACATTCTAGAGTCAAAATAGCCGTGTGCAGTTGATCGTTTAATTCTTTTAATTTTTCTCAGGTGATGCCTGTCCTGATGGCAGAGTCCCATGCAGGACAGAAAAGGGCATAATAAGCTGGACTAGCACGCAGGTACTGTCCCATCCCTCAGAAAGCTGGGGATACAGTTTGTATCCACCGCAATACCACCAGACATCAGCCCTTGCAGTCTTCAGTTTGCTGAACCAGGAAGTGTTAAAGCCATTTATCATTGTGTCCAAGCCTGTCACATTGGCGGTGTTCCCACACCTATGAGACAGGTGTTCTATACTACAGACAGATGCATTATTCCTGGTAAAACAGGCACAATTTCTTAAAAAGGCCACAAAATGTGGGGGAGTGGTTCCTGATACCGGTGGAACGAGGGATCAGTGAAATCAGTGAAGTAACGTTCTGATTTTTCCCTAGTTGTCAATAGTTAAAAAGTTGAGTCATGGACTGCAGGCCTTTGGGGTCAGTGCTTAATTTAATGGAAACTGTGGTCAGATGAGGTCTAGCTATTCTACCCATTTGATTTATTAATTCTGTCTGCTGAATATAACACTCTGACACAATGACAATCAACTAGTTTATACATAAAATCAACAAACTGGCAAGACATAAAGGTGGCATCATAAGTAGGGATGGGAATATAAAACCGGTTCTTGTAGAGAACCGGTTTCCAGTAATTCAATTCCTTGGGATCGTTAGTCTGCCTCCTTAACGATTCCGCCTATCGATTCCACTGACGTGAGGACGCATTTACGTGATTACATCACACACGCACCTTATTTGGTTCGGATTATATCCAACAGCGTGAAGACAGAAGTCAAGATAAAAAAAACACACACAGCAAGCGCAGCAGCGCTTTTTCCTGTAACCACCGTTAAAACCTTTACTTTGAAACAGCTGGAGGTCCTTCATCAACCACCTGATCAGTAAGTGTCAACATGAAGAAAAGAGAACTTTGAAGCTGCTCCATCCACCACTGTTTGTTTCACACAGCAAAAACAAACAAACAAGCAAGCAAGCAAAAAATAAAAAATCTGCACTATGAAAGTTAAAATATGCAGATGAATTGTTAATACCAAAAAAGAATTTCTAATCAGATCACTCAATTAATCAATAGAATAATTGATATTTGCAACCCTATTTTCCTGTTTTCACTATACTGTATGAATAATCTCCATCTCCTGTAACATCTAGTTGATGAGGACTGCCAGAGTCTGGCTGACTCAGAGGCTGGTTCTCGCGCACCTTGCAGTTGTATTTTATGTTAAATGTTAAAATATTAATTTTGAAAGATGAATTTTTATTTTTCTATTTTTCTTATTTTTTTAATACCAGTTTTACTTTGTTCTAATTTACATTAAAAAGAGTAAATTCAAACCAACCCATTTGTGGTATATTTTATTCACTAACCCAATGAAAGTCGAGAAGAAATCGAATCGATAATGGAATCGGAATCGCTAAATTCTCATCAATTTCCATCTCTAATGGACACAAATCTATTGCTAAATTTGGAATATGTCTCATCAACAGTTGCATCAACAGTTGCACAGTTGCATCAACAGTTTCTTAACTCTGCATCACCTTAAAAAGACTCAGCGAGTCATGACATTACCTCCATCTTGTGGTCTCACCCTCAAACACCCCCCAGTCAGCTGCAGTACACTGTGGCATCAGACTCAAATGTCCCAAAATAGCCACAGTAACAACACCAAACAACGCCAAACAGCTGCAGCATCTCTTGCCATCTCCCAAAAAGACTGTGATTGTTTGTGGCATCGTGTCTAACACCCACAAACAGTCAACATGAAGGGGAAACTATGGTTCAGTGGTGGTAGCGTGTTGGTGGTCCATGGGCAACCACAGACACACACCCACCTGCAGAGAGCATCTGTCTGATGTGGGCAGTGTCAAAACTATGTGGTACAACCAGTCTGTGGGAAACCCTTATTGTGCTGTTGTTGGTCCATCAGCCAGCTGTTGAGAAGACCAAATTTATAATATGGAAATAGTTGAAGTGAAACCCAGTCTTTAATCTACTGTAGCCTCCATCTGTACTTTTCATACAATTTTATGCACATATATATATATATATATA
>JASGAU010344581.1:0-21276 GCA_030220045.1 Australoheros facetus
TATGGTCAACAGTATCAAAGCTGCACTGAGGTCCAACAGGACAAGAACAGAGATGAGTCCACTGTCAGAGGCTGTAAGAAGATCATTTGTAACCTTCAATAATGCTGATTGCAAGAATGCAATCATGTGTTCTGAAGCTATACCTAAATTTGAACCTGGGCAGGTTTCATAAAGAGGTTCGAGAATAGAGGCCTATGCACGGCATCTCCACAATCCATAATGGAAAATTAAATATTAGCTTTCTGCAGAGCTATAATGCATGCCTTATCTCTATAGATAAACTCTAGAGAACTATAAAATATAAATGAAAGAATATGGAAAAACCTCTTCTTTAAGGTCAGTTCAGTGAACATACTGTGGTAGCAATAGCTGCTATCGAGCCAAAAACCAGAATAGTTATGGAGGTATTTCCTCTAATTTGGTATCCTATTAAAAGTAGCAATATCCACTTTAAAGTGCTGTTAGCCAGCTTTGTTGAAAACAGCCGATATTTAGTTTTATCTGAGTTTAACATTGAAATGTTCCCATACCGAACGAAAATCAGTGTGTACCTTTTAGATCACCTGAGCACAGAGAGCATGGCTGTATACAAAATAGCATCGTCGGCATACAGATGACTTGTACTGTTTCTGATTTTAACACCATAAAAACTATGAATAACAGTGGTCCTAGAATGGCACCCTGGGGTATACTTTTGATAACACATGCTGAACAAAGAGCCATGCATTACTCCAGTGCTAATCAGCAAACTCTTTACAAAACTTTTCCATCTAATTCAATTATTTCTAGGCACCTAGAAATAACGGGATTAGAAAGCAGAATATTTAGCTTGTTGGGTTAGGGTTCGGTTCTGCAGTGTAGCCAGCAAAAGATTTAGTCTTATAGCATAAAAGTGGTGCTCTTAGCTATCACAACAATGCACAAATTAGCCAGATACAGCAGTAGTGTGTGTATGCTAGTATGTGTGGACATTTGTTAATTTGTTTTGTTAACAAATGTGTGACAGGCAGCTCATAAATGAAAGTATAAGAGAAATCTTATTTTCATTTCCAGTATGATGAAGTTGATGCTGAGCATCTCCAGAGGCTTCTAAATGAAAACATCCTGAAAGGTTGGACTTTAGAAGTCTGCAGCATCAGTGCTCAGAGCTATGTGAGACTCTTATATATTGCTGACACATATATTTATGTTATTTAGGAGACCTGAAATCTGGAGGTTTCAGCATTGATGCCTGCCGTAGCATGGTTGCACTGATGGACGTATCCTGTTCTAATACACATGACATTTTTAATGTTCACTCGCACACTGAAAGTAATAAATCTACTTTAAAAAAAAATAAAATCATAATATCCATGAATACAAGTCTAAACACTACATTCAGTCAACATTTATTTCATTGAAATGTTCTATGAAAACTGGCTTGAATTGATGGCAATGGCCTCTTTTAGTCAATTTATCCTTCCACACCTCAAAAATTGCTGGTCATCCCTGACCCTGTTCGAAGAATAGTTCAAAGACTTCTTGCCAAATCTTCCAGATCTTAATTCCAGCTAACGCCTTTGGGGAAAAGCAAGTCAGATAAATATTTACCTTGTCACTTTGAGGTCTTAGGGGATTTGCTTCCAATGGTTAGAGGTCTTGCAGAGTCCATACTTCAGTATGTCAGAACTGTTTACTGGCTTCCAGAGGACCTACTCAGGTGGGCATTACTGTTTTGCTTGCTTGTGTGTAAGACATGCATACTGTAGCTTTGTTGCCTTAATGTTGGGTAAAACAGACATCAATCACAGGCAAACTGAACAGTGAGGAATTTGTCCGTCTCTGGAACAAGGTCATCACATTCAAGGTAAAGAGAACCAAAATCAAATTAAATATTTGGTGCAGTTAATTATGTATGATTAATACTTATGCTGCATTCTAAGCATTGCTTTCTTTTTATTTTTCCAAGAAAATTTTCTACAGCACTGATGTTTCAAGAACAGGAACGCTGTCACTGAGAGAGCTAAGGAATGCATTCTTAGCTTCAGGTACACCTGCTTGGAATTCATGCATTCAGCAATGCTCCTGAAACTACGCACTCCTGTAGTCCCTCATTGGACTCCCTAACAGCTTAGTCACACCACAGCCAAAAAAAAAAAAAAAATGGTCAGCTACCTCCTTGCAAATAGGAAAAATTGGTGGTTGCTTGGTTATTGCACTGAAATTTTTTTGTTGCTGGTCGATTGCAAGTAGTTGTGGTTACCAACTGATTGCATAGAGGCTCAACCTCTGGGTCACCACTTTCAATTGCAAAGTGATTGCACACATCACCTGGTGGGAAGCAACCTGTCTCTAAACAATTGTGGTCCAACTCAGACTTGCTGTATTATCAGACTGCATGCAATTGCCAACTTGACCCCATTCAGTCTCAAACTGGTAGCAGGCCAACACCTTATTACCCTTTTGATGTCCTGACGCATCAAAGTTGCTTTGAAGGCAGCAACGGACTGCGAGTGTTCACAGATCTGATCCCCATCTTCAAAATCACCATTTCAGAAAGCAAAAGTACAAATTTGTTGCATGCAGTTGGAATAATTTTGGTTGTGGGCTGGTCTCCAACAAGTCTTCACTAAGGTGACTGTATGATAAGGGCCATGGTCCACAAATCATATGTGAACTGGATGGGCAAACTCATATAATCCCCTCCAGTTACTTTACCAGGGTAAAGGGCTGCTCCACTCTAACACAATCCATCAAGACTTCCTGACAGTGTCCAGAGATTTCTTCATCTCAGGGCAAATCTACTCCATACCTCATGCCCTGCTGCTAAGATGATTCTCAACCACCTCAAAGAAAGATCTACTCAGGATATGGCTTGAAGAGATGTCCACAAATGATGTATTTGTAGTACACTAATGATGAGGCTTAAAAATATTTTCCATCTCATTTTTTATACACTCACTGTTAATACTAGAAAATGTTTCAATTTGATTCAATCATTCATTAAATATTTGTTTTAAAATTAGACCTTCTAGATATCGCTGGGATAAGCTGAATGTTACAGAACTGGTCTGGTGTACAGTATATTCAAACAAAAGTCTAGCATGTGTGTCTTTACCCTGTATTGTCTGATTCATTATGTGTGTGTGTGTGTGTGTGTGTGTGTGTGTGTGTGTGTGTGTGTGTGTGTCAGGAATGAGGGTGAAGGACGACATGCTCAATCTAATGGCTCTGCGCTACGGCGCCTCCTCTGGACACATGACGCTAGAGAGCTTCATCAGCCTCATGCTTCGCTTTGACTGCATGAACAGTAAGTGAAGCAAAGTCAGACGAATGATGACAGCAAAATCTGAAATGTCTAAAACAAAATACAATCTGACACTGAGAAAACGTGTTTGATGAGGAGACATCAATTTTCTACTTCTCTTCTAAGAGGCTTGATTTGTTTTAATATTTGTGTTGATCAACAGAAATCTTCAGAGAGTTATCTGATGGAAAAGCCATGAAACTTGATGAGATAGAGGTAATAAAACCAGCTTATTTTTTGTTTATGCTATAACTGCAGTTGATTCATATTAAAGTTTAGAGGAAAGAAAATCTAAACCTAAGGTTTACTATAAAATATCCATTATACTACACTGTAAAGCCCCTCTCAAGGAAGTTCTGGCCTTTTCTTCCTGATAATTGGCTGATGTGTGAAGGTCATCAGCCAATGCAGCTCACCTCGGACTTCCAGGCTATAAATGCTGATCCAGATGAACTGTTCCTCCATGCCACCACGCATCAACACTCATTGGTCTTGTGCTGGTTTATGTAAATCAATTCATTTTATTTAAGTAAATCTTGGGGGTTAGGTTAATTGGTGATTCTAAATTGCCCATAGGTGTGGACCTGTCTCTCTATGCTATACTTCGTGTAAGTTTGTGACAAAGAGGGGAGGGGGCTCATCCGGGATCTTAAAACCCATTGTTAAGTGAGAGAATAATTGTTACAGCTTGTCATTTGCTAAAAGGTAAACTGGGTTTACTTGTCTTCCTTGAGTGCAACTCTTTTGAATGGCATTATGGCCAAGGGTTTGTGGAGTCACAAATACAACCATGAAAAAAGGGGTTAATGGAGGAGAGAGACTGAGCAGTTCATCTTGGCCAGCTTTTATAGCTCAGAAATCCAAGGCCTGACCACTCTCCCATTAATCAGTAAGATTAGGCCAGGATGACCTTTAATATATGTGGACGATCACATACTGCATTAATAAGCTGTCTCTCTTTATTTCCAGTGGATGTACATTTCAATGTACACTTAACTCAAAGGAACGGGCGCTGGATGCACAGTTCCTCTGCAAATACTGAAGAGGATACACATTTTTGAAGTTTTCTTTTAGATAATTGTGAAACTGCAAAATGCTTTCAAGATTTAATTTTTTTGCAAATAACCCATTAACAGGCAAACATTTATTAACATTATTACTTTTTTTACTTTGCAAAAGAATTTGCACCAGAAGCTAATGAGACAGCATAATGGGACCAATCTTAGAGAATTCAGTGTGATCACCTGAGATATATATGATGTAAAACTAGCACTTACAAAAGTCCTGTGCACCAGTGTTAAAGATAAATTAAAAATCAAATGAATAAAAATATAAACGTGCACGAATGTGGAAAACTGTTCTGGAAAAGGACATTAAGAGCTTTTTTTTTCTCTTTAGAAATGCACTTTGAGCTCATTAACTCCATATTATATGAGAATGCAATGTTTGACTTAGCCATGACGCATTATTGATTCAAGTAAAACATTAGCGACACAACACTGTGACGCAACTGTGAGTGGAATTATCAAACTATTAAAGTTTCAAATTACTTTATACAGTCACTCAAATGTTTACAGCTCTTTTTGATGAATATAGCAAAATAAATAAAGCTATTTCTTATTTTCCCACAGCACACTCCTCACTTTCATAAAGTTGAGGTTCAGGTTACTTTTTGCATATCAGGGTCTTTCAGGCTCAATGCCTCTGAATGCTGAAGGTTGTTATTGTGTTAACGATCTTTAGGCCCATGTGACTGAGGCCTAAATAAAACTGGACTGAATTTAATTTAAACAGCAACGACTCCAATGAGATCTATTGTTATTGGTACCAAAGATGTCAAAACTATGAAATAATTCTTATGAAATTATGTTGTAATCCATAAACATGGAAACACAAAACATTTCATTTGATTCGTTGAAGCAGCCATTGTTGGCCTGGAATGTTTCAGAATTAATAAGTATGTTCAGCCAAAGATCAGTGGGTACATTTATTGCCTTTGCAACACATGTGACATCATCACAGTAGGTGGGTTATGTGACTTGGTGTTGGTGTACACCAAATGTCTCTCAAAGCGACAACTTGGCAAAAATGGCTAAAGCAAAGAAGAACAACATTAATCTCAGACATTCAGGTCAGTCAGTTACTAAGTGTCAAGAACTCGGAAAGTTTCTTGAAGTGCAGTAAAAAAAAAAAGTCTCCCAGAACACCGCAGCCACCGAGGATAAATTCATTAAAGTTACTCAGAAATCGCCAATTAGTGGCACATCACATCAAAGCTTCCCTGAGTCCAAGCAGCAGACATCTCAACATGAACTGTTCTGAGGTGACTGGCCTACAAGCAAAGAGACCATTACTGAGGGAGACCAAAAAGATGGATCTACCTGCTTTGGCACACACACAAAGACATACACACACACCTACACCGACCTTTGGGATGAGCTGGGTCACAGCATGAAGGCAAACAGCAACACTTCCTTCAAGGAAACGGCTCCAGCTGAAGAGCTAATGAAGCCGCTGTAGAGAATGAAGACTGTGCAAAATGAAGATTGCAGATTTTAAGTCATCATGACTTAATTATATTTAAATAACATGCCTCATTAAAAAAAAAAAAAAACACTAAGGGGCCTCTAAAGTGAGACGCGTAAGATAAAGTTTGGTCTTTTATTCGACAGTTGCGCAGCTCATCATGTGACTGTCTTCAGGACTGTCCATGTTCAACCACACAAAATTTTGCAGCCACGGGTCAAAATCACAACATCAGTAACTAGCAGCACATTTCCTTAATTACAAATGAGTTTCTGTCTTCAGTTTGATTGAGCAATCTATTCAGCATGACAGGAGCAGACCTAAAGATGACAGAACACTGAAGAGGACTGTTTGCATGTGATCAATGTTTTCTACAATTTTGAGGGGAAAAACAAAAATGTAAAATTACAGGGGACTCAAACGGGGCTCATCTCATAACAAGATAATGTCGCTTCAAAATCCAGTCCGATCTTTCAGTCAGCATGTTTAATGTGGAGAAATGGGAAGGTAAAGAGAAGGTTTGTAAACAAGTTTCCATGTTGGTTTCAATCTGAAATCCAGGACCAGAATCTGGGAAGTGTTTAGTTTAGTGTTTATACAGTTCTAAGAGGCTGTAGGAGAGAGCGAGCACCTGTGGCACAATCCCACCTGTGCAAAAACTCCCCTGAGAACATGAACTTTATTTACTGAAACTGGTAATTCCCACAGCATCCCACCTCATACCAGCAACACTTCTAAATCGCCATAAAAGTTCCAAGATACAAAAGAAAAATAAAACAATAACTTCTCAAACTCTAAATTGCCCATAGGTGTGACTGAGTGGGTGAATGTGAGTGTGAAAGGTTGTCTATCTGTGTTGGCCCTGCAACAGGCTGGCGACCTGTTCATGGTGTACCCTGCCTCTCGCCCTATGACAGCTGGGATAGGCTCCAGCCCCCCCGCGACCCTGAACAGGATAAGCGGAAGCGAATGGATGGATGGATGGATGGATGGATGGATGGATGGAACTTCTCAAACAAGTTTGTGAAAAAGAAAGTTCTCAAAGGACTCGGTGCAGCACTGTGAAAACTGAATAACCAACTGTAGCAGCAGAAAGTTGAGGTAATCAGATTCTGTATGACTTTATTGGTCATACAGAAACTGAGACAATCAGAGAAAACATTGGTGTACAGAGGCGTTCATGGTCTATTTAATGACTGCAAGGTGCAGGGTCCAGTGATTGCATAAAAACATCCCTCCACCCCCTGCACTGACAGTTTTATGAGGTGTTTGTGCTGATGTGTTGTTTGGCTTTCTCCAAACATGGTGCTGTGTGTTAAGGCCAAACAGCTCCAAACAGCATAGCTTAGGTTTAAAACTCCTCTGGACCTCTGGAACAGTGTGCTTTGGACAGGCTTTCTCCTCCCAACCCTCCCAAACAAGCCACACTTGTTCAGTCTTTTTATAATTGTACTGTCATGAACTTTAACATTCAACATGTTAACTGAGGCCTGCAGCTCTTGGGTTTTTGGCAGTTTCTTTGAGCATTGCACCATCCACTCCTGGGAAGGTCCTGTGGCTGCAGAACAAACCCTAACATCACCCTTCCACCACTGTGCTTGACAGCAGTGGCTCTGTGCATTATGGCCAGTCTAAGATGGTAAATGGCGCTTTCCTACTGAAGCACTAATAAACTACATGTCTTCATTCACCCAATCACTTTTTTCCCCCTACGGCCAAGTGCGCGCTAACATTCACACTCTGATGAATACACTGGAGCTCAACTTGGGGTTCAGTCTCTACTTTGGCACACAGACTGAAACAGCCAGGAATCGAACCACCAACCTTTCAGTTAGCAGATGACCTACTCTGACCTACTCTGTGTGTTGAATTCAGCACCAAAGAAACTACAATCACAAACATGGAAACATAATTTCTATTTAGATTCTTTAAAGCAGCCGTTTTCCTTGATAACAGCATTACTCACTTTTAGCCTTTATTCATACTTAAAATGAATAAGTATGTTCACCCAAAGATAACTGCTTTATTTTCTTGTCTTCATTATGAATGTGAGCTTAAAGGTTGGACAATTTTGATGAGTGATTTTTTAAATGTATAAAACATTCAACATGGCAGACAGGACTGAAATTGTAAAAAAATCAAACGTAAATAAACAGACTACTGCTACTTTTTTTTTTTTTTTAATGAGCTGGGGAAGGAGGGGAGTAACCGTAAAAAAAAATACAGACTCAAAGAAGGCAAATTTAAAAACAAAACAATATTTTATTAAGAAAGTTTAACTTTAAGAGACGGCTACGTCGCTACATATATCACAAAACCTGACAACAAAATAAGAAAGGGAACAAACGATCCCAGATGCTGGAAAAAGCTAAACTTCTGAAGATCACAAAGTACATCATTTAGTCACTAGAAGAAGAACGCAGCTGAAACTGGCCTGCTGAGATGTGCTAACTCCTCTCCTCAATAAAACGTTTAAAAAAAACACACATAAAAACGTACACACTAATTAATCATTCAAATGTGTTTCTTTGAATTTCTCTGAATTTTCAGTTATTGTTTATTTATTTGCCAATTTAACTTCCCATCTATTTAACGAACTCATTCGTTCCTGTTTTATTTGAGCAGTTGGGGTCATAGTGATGTCATCATATTGATCCTGTGTCATTCACTAAAATGGGAAATATATTTGTACACTTTTGTTTCTTTTATAAATCACAGAGATTATATTATATGCAGCGAGGGTCTAATTCACAGAAAATGAGAAACAGGCTTTTGAAGCGTCTTCTCGATGACGTCTGCCTCCATCTTTCAGTTGTGTTAAGTGTACATGGAAACGTACATCCACTGAAAATAAGAGAGCGAGATTATTTATTAATAACATTTAAGTAAGACCATTTAAACTAATGAAGAAGTATAATTAGATTTTTCTTTCCTCTGCTTTATCAGCATTACTTTATTACCTCTGACTCTTTAAGCTTAATGGATTTTCCATCAGAGAGCTGTTTGAAGATTTCTGTTGAACATCACACAGATTAAAGCTTAAACTGTGAAAATCAGGAGACTTAATCAAATGTTTTCAGCTGTAAAACGTTTCATTTTCACTGCAGGAGATTTATTTATTTATCTACATCTGCTGCCACCGTTTGTCCCTCTCGGCTTCACTTACTCTTCATGCAGTCCAAGCGCATCATGAGACTGATGAAGCTCTCCAGTGACATGTGTCCAGAGGAGGCGCCGTAGCGCACAGCCATCAGGCTGAGTATGTCATCACCAACCCTCAATCCTGACAAACACACACAGTAAGAGATTTTTTTATAGATCAATCCCTTAATGAGCCAGCATAAGAGCTTATGCCTTTAACAAGTGTAATTCACAACATTTATCCATCATCACCCAGTATTTGACAACACCGTTCATAAGTGGGCACACAGAAGCTGCCAGGGGTGTGCCACGAGAGGCTCGTATCAGCTTTCACCAGCAGTTATTAAAAGTCATGAGGACCTTCTCTCCACATCATTTTATACTCAGTGGTGGCCTATTTCAACTTCATATAAAAAATCCTGGAGAACATGGGACAACAGTTGGACTCAGGCTCATCTAATCCTGCTCTCTGGAATGAAATATGTGTGGAAAAATAATCTTATGCTGCTCCACAGGAGCTTTGGATGTTTTATGGAACGGGCAGTCTAAGGTGAGAGAGGTTCTGTGGGTGAAGCTGTCGGGTCTGGGTGATGCAAAGAAAGCAGGTGTCACAGATAAAGGTGTAGTTGACCTAACCTTGCAAATGAGGACAACGGGAAATACTTGCATCAGGGTTCGAATGTGATTTGGTATTGTAAACAGCACAAAATAGTTTTTCCTGTTAAAACTATGTTCAAATATTCAAAAGTTTACATATATTTATAGTGAATCTTTCTCTGATTTACCTGAAGCTACAACTGCATTCCTCAGCTCACTCAGAGACAGCGTTCTTGTTTTTGAAACGTCAGTGAGGAAGAAAATGTCCTGAAAATAGAAGAAAATCCGTGATCGGGAAAATCCTCCATATCTATATGTCGATATATTAATACACATGTTTAAGCTGGGTTTCGTTCTCCTTACCTTGTATTTGGTGACTTTGTTCCACAGGTGGACGAATTCCTCACTGTTCAGTTTGCCTGTGATTGATGCCTTAAACCCAACATTAAGGTAGCAAAGGCGCATCTCTTTCAGCCGAGTAACAGAAGGTTTGCTTATATATGCACTATTTTTGTGTTATGTAGCTACAGAGATTTGTTTATACTTTTCTACAGTCCAAACAAGAGAAACTATTAAAATTGCAGTGCAGTGTCACATGCATTGTAACAGGATACATCCATTAGAGCGACCATGCTGCGACAGGCATCAAGGCTGAACCCTCCAGTTTCTGTGTCTCCTAAATAAAACAGAGTTGAATTAGCAAAGACAGAATAGCACAGCTGTCATCCACAGTATCTAAAAATCATAGACTGCATGTAAAAGCAGTCATCAGCAGACTGTCGAAGCCATTTTCTGTTCCTGAAACCAGACGTGTTAGCTGAGGGGTGAAGCTGACCAAAAAACTGAGGAGGCTGCAGTTCTGCAACTTTTACTTTACTTTACTGCATGCTTCATCACTGTTTTTGACTCTAATGTGGACCAAAGTTTATGTTGCATTAATTCAGACACCAAACCAGCAGAACATAAATTAGGGTCATATTCTACAAGACTTCCATGCAGTTTAACTTCTTTTTGCAAACAGAGTCCCATGATGGCTTATAGAGAATGATGTGGGTTTATAAAGCGCAGTTCAAACCTGGAACCTAAACTATGTGTACAAAAGCACTGGGCCACACATCAAGGACCTAGCCATGCAGTCTTTAGAAACATTTGTGGAAGAATGGGTCATTCCAGAGAGCTCACTGAATTTGAGCATGGCACTGTAACAGGATGCCACCATTGCTATAAGTCAGTGTGTTAAATGTCTTTCCTCTGAGATATACCACAATCAACTCTAAGTGGTATTTTTGCAAACTGGAAACATTTGGGAACTACAGCAGCTCACTGACGTGTCAGACTGACTATAACTGCACAGCTCCAAACCTCCTCTGGCATTCACATCAGCACAACAACTGCGTGCCGGGAGCTTCACTGCAGGTTTCCATGGCCGAGCAGCTCCTGAAGGTGTAATGTGTAGGTGGCCCAGGACCTTTGTCATTACAGTGTAATATGCAGTCTTTCAGTTTGAGCTTGACAGAGATTTTACAGTCCAAACCTTTCAGGATGTTGTCATTGAGAATCCTCTGGAGCTGCTCGGCATCCACTTCTTCATACTGAAAAGTTAATTGATTTGATTTACTACCCTTTTATGCACATACGTGTCTGCAAAGTAGACATGAAGTAATTTGGCCAGTATTATTAGCAAAAGGTTTTGGGGTTTTTTTCCTACCTTGTCAGAGTATTGACGAAAGAACGTTTTCTTATTTTCATCCTCCTGAACATTTTTTACCTTTGTGACCTGGTGATTCAACGGTTACAGTCAACAACACACAAACAGCACCAGAATAAAATGCACACAATTCATTATTTGTTACACACCTTTTCAACTGGCTCATATTTCTGGTGACTAGAATTCTCACTGTGGAAAAAAGACCAATTTATAATATTTATCTCCACAGAAAACAATAATAATGTGTGATATGCAGATTACATTTTAATAATTATTCTGATATATCTTGAGACATTGAGGGTGAGCATACTAGCAAGATGTCTTTGCTTTCGAGTGGATGGTCAGGATGAAGGAGGCTGTCTCATTGGGTTTGAAGGTGGATGGCACGATCAGGTATTCGCCGGGCTTCAGCGTGAGGAACTCGATCACCTCACGGGCGTTCATGTATTTTTCACTCCGAGCGACGGGCAGCTGGGTGCTGAAGAACGAGGCTGGAAACTTCCCGCTGTGCGCATTGTACTGAAATTTTTCACAGAGTTATTTCAGCTCTCAGACATCGTATGAAGAAGTCGCTGGAGTGCATACAGGCATGTGAAAAAGAAAGTACACCATCTTTCAGGTCTAAGGTTTCCTGTATAGCACATAATGATAAGGTCATAAAAGTAGGTCAATCCAGCCCCGGACAACACATGACATATGGCACCGTGTTATTATTTATTTACCAAAAATGAAGCCAAAATGCAGAAGCAGTGTGTGAGAAACTGAGTCCACCCTCATTGCTTCCATAGAAGGTAAGAGTGTAACTAACAGCCAGGTGGAAGTGTGAGCACGTCTATAAAAGCAGAAGTTTTGGTAGTTAGTCTCGAGCATTCAGTTGTATTAACACAATGCCATGGAGGAAAGAAATCAGCTGTGACCTCAGACTGACCACAGCACAAGCACCTCATGCCAACTGTCAGCACGGTGGTGGAGGGCTGATGGTTAGGGTTGGTTTTGCAGCACAGGACGTGGGCACCTTGCAGTCAGATGTGAGGCCATCTGTCCTGCAGCTAAAGCTTGGCCGAAATTAAGCCATGCAACAGAGCACTGATCCAAAACACAGCAGCAAATCTACAGCAGAACGGCTGAAAAAGAAAGAATCGAGGTGCTGCAGTGGCTCAAAGTCCTGAGATCAACCTGAATGAAGTGTTGCAGCAACCTTAAGAGAGCTGCACATAAACAAATGGCACCAAACCTCAATGAACTGAAGCAACGCTGTAAAATTCCTCCAGCGTGATCTGAGCGACCAATAAAGTCACGTAGAAATGATTCCTTAAAGTTTGTGCTGTTAAAGGTGGTTTTCCAAGGTATTTAATCATAGGGTGAACTTAGTTTTCCACACACTGCTTCTTCATCTTTGCTTAAGTTATGCTAAATAAATAATGACACATATGTGCTGTTGTTCATCTGAGGTTGTATTTACACAATCTTGGAACACAATATTTTTTTCCTTAGACCTGAAGGACAGTGTACTCTGAGGTTCTTACCTGTTCAGTCACCTTGAAGGACGTCAGAGGAAATTTGTTCATGTTGGGAATTAAAAAAGAAAAGCTGCAGTTTAAACATGTGCACAGTCACTGTACGAATGCATGAAGAGAATATGAAACCTGGCTCGATAACATGCACGTCTGCATGATATGGCAAAGGGAAATATTTACCGAATATATAGAAAAACCAATGTGGAGGTTCTGCACCAGACGTCTGTTCCTCTTGTCAGGCTTTTGCATGAGAGAAACCAGAATGTTTTTCTCATCAGTCGTCTCTAAATTCTCAGCTACAACCTTAATTCGATACTGTGGGTTTGTCCAGAAACTGTCTGGAAAACAAAGAGGAAAAATACGCTTTAAATAATAATGTTTGTCCTGGTCACCTCCACAGTAACAAGAAAGAGCTCTGCTGTCTTTAAATGATTTGTCTACACTGGAAGTTTAAAGCGGTTGTGTGTTGTGCTTCAGGATGATGGTGCCTGCACTACAGGAAACATCTACAATATTATGTTGGATGCTAGAATATCTGCAAAATTAATTCAATAACTACCACCAAATTCTCAGAAATCTCCACCTGTGTGTTTTTTAAAATGTGCATCATTTAAACTCCTAATTATCTAATTACCTTTGTTGTTTACGCAGCCTCCAGCAGTGGTTCCTGCAACCCATCGGCCTTCATACACGCAGGTCTTCCACTGATCGGAGGATTTTCCATCAATGAAATCAGGCCGCAGGCCGCAGATGTCCACATCTGTGTAGAACTGGCAGAGGTCTTCAAAGGTCATCCTATTAAAATCAGGTGGGTTTTCATTCTTAATTTATTTGGACGTGATAAATATGAAACAGTAAACTTGTGAAATCGTGCAGAGTTAATAAAGGAACTATATTACTGCTACCACTGGGTGTAGTTTTAAATATTTTATTTTTGTGCCAAGTTTCCTACTTTTGACCACGTTTTCTTACCAAAACTCTCCATCATCAGCCACTGAAAGGCACTTATGACGATCCTCAGAACTCACAGTGCTCCACATGGGCGACCTTAAAGACGGTGATACAGTAGCAGAGGAAGCATCGAGTTAGTCGAACATTTAGACTTTCATGTACCGAAGAACAATGACTCTCTCCATGAATACAGCTCATATGAAAGCTGGAACTAGAAAAAAGTGTTCAGAATAAAGAGACAGATTTTTTAAGGCTTTTCATCCTTCCTCTCTTAAAGACCAGAACCAGAACCGGTCTGAGTTACAGTGCGGCAAATATCACTGAGTATGCTGTGAAACAGCAAACGTTTCCTGTCCCCAAACCTTTTAGCCGCTGGAAATAATGTCCACATTTCTACAAGATGAAATTTAAAGCCATGTCTTCGTGAAACAGCAACAGGATCGATTTTTACTTACAAATCGCTCCAGTCTCCTTTCCACTCCCCTTTGCCCCAAGGATTCCACAAACGCACCAGCCTCACACGTTTCCCTTGGCTCAGAAGCTGGAAGCAGACACCAGAAGAATCAGTTATTCAGTACTATGAATGTTGTATTTACCAATAAACGCTCAAAGTTTAGGTTTGAGATGTTTTTAAGTCTCTCCTAAAACTGATCTGCCCAACAAGTCGAGACATTTTTGCTGCTGTAACGCTTCCCACACCACGTACTCTTACACTATCTGGAATCACTGTTTTATTATCATACCAAATGTTATCAGAGTTGCTTCCAGCACCAACTGTAATAACCGTGCAAGAGCAATTTACCTCTATGACACCTGTCACAGTGTAGGCATGGCCTTGGACCAGTCCATTTGGCAAAACGGTGTTAGCAGGTGTTTCCTACAAGCACAAAACATCATCACACACACAAAAAAAAAGTAACTCCAGATATGATCAGCACACGTTTGGGAAATCACCATCTCCAAATATAATATATTACATGACAATAATATTAGGTGATAGGGAGATAAAATTTGATGCTTCAGTTTCACATTAATGGTTAAATTTAACCATTTCTAATAAAATTCCCACTAAAATAGGACATGTTGATGTATGATTTTGGTGGGTGTGGCCTAAAGTTCAGTGACAACACACCCTCTGACCGTACTTTAAGGACCTCTTTTTTTAATCTGCTGAGGGTACCCATGATTGTTTTTGATGTTTTCTAATACCCAGTATTGATTAGGTGGCAATAAAGAAATCTGTGGGATCTGTAAGAAGACGTGACACTGACCTCCTTACAGGACCAAAATCAATGACTGGAGTGAATCCAGGTGGCCTCCCAAAAAGTGGGCGTCGCCCACTCCCGTACAAAAATCTGAAAATGAAGCATAAAATTTTCTTTTCCTATCCCCTAACACAGTTATCATGTGATATAGTCACACTTGGAGATGGTGATTTCCCAAACGTTCTGATTTCATGCTCTTCTTATCTTCTCATCTCATGTTAGCTTACAGCAAAATTCAGCTTTTTAGGAAATCCTGTAATTTAAGTGTGCGTGCGTGTGCATGTGTGTGCGTGCAGTGCTGGTCAGTAAGTTTTACTTTGTGGTTATGTCAGGAAAATAACATGCTCTTCCCATTTTCCCAGCAGAAAATAGTTTTTAGGTGTTTT
Source organism: Australoheros facetus (assembly GCA_030220045.1). Classification (NCBI taxonomy): domain Eukaryota; kingdom Metazoa; phylum Chordata; class Actinopteri; order Cichliformes; family Cichlidae; genus Australoheros; species Australoheros facetus. The sequence goes on from JASGAU010344581.1 coordinate 15,378, forward strand.
CAGGATGGATATTTAAACTGCAATCTAAGAGAATCGTACTCTTATTTCAAACGTGAGTTTCATTTTTATACCTACAGACTTTGTTACAAAGCCCCAAAGCTGCAACATAAAGTGGAGACTGACACCAGAGTTTGCAGAAACTTTAGTTTTATTTTAAATTACTTCATAATCTCAGCTGAAAGTTACAGCTAACCTCAGGCCTGCCTTTATCCACACTTCGATTAAACCTTTGGATACTTTGGTATACTCCCATTTTGTGCTCTTTAATGTACTTTTTGCATGTACTATTTACTAATGTAGTATTTCCCAAATATTAAAATGTTCTCCTGAGCTACTTTGAATGATTCAGGTGAAGCAGTTTATGTATGTCGGGGTTGTGGTTTGCTGACAGTCTGTTTCTGCAACATGATCTCAACATGACGAGGAAGCGAATCATCATCACTTCATCATTTATCTCCCTGAATAATCTACATGCTGCTCACCCCCTGAGCGGTCCCACAGCCCATCAGCGTGTTGGATTTGCCGGCTCTGCACATCAGCCCCCACGCGTCTGCACTGGAGTCCGACAGCTGGATGCACATGTGGACGCCACCGGTGAAGTCCATCATAGCCTCCGAAGGAGTTCCAGAGTTCATGTCGGTGTAGGAGCCACAAACCCTGAGAGACGTGGATAACATTTTTCACAGATCCCGTGAAAATAACTCTGATAAACTGCATGTTTCTTTACATACTTGGCATAAGCTTTCTCCAGCAGAGCGGGCCAGAACTCATTTGGATCCTTGGAGTGGACGAAGATTAGATTGCGATTGATTGTCGGCAGCTTGTCATCGATGACGACGTCCACCCACCGCCCAAATCTCCAGAACTGCACCGTTAAATATAAAGGCATGATTGTTTTGTGAGTTTATATTATTTCATGTCATTTGTGAAATCAAAGACGAATGCATTAATTTGACGGTTTCTTCATAGTTACCCTGAAGTGAAATATCCCACAGTAGTCCTCTTTAAGCGTTTGGTCGAGGGGGACGACTTGCTGAAAGATGTGTTTCTGGAAAGTCAGCGCACCGATTGATGCAAGAAACCAGCAGTTTCCTTAAAAAAATACAAACAAATCAGAGAAACAGGCGGGCACAACAGCAAAAATATTATGAGCGAAGAATTGGCCCTACCGAGTATTCCCTGACCAAAGTCGAATCTGGAGAAGCCGTCGACAACAAAATCAGCATTAGGAGCGATTTGCTGCAAAAAGAGAAAGTCGGTTAAACTTTGCAAAGATTTGAGGAGTTAATCTATCGCAGCCACTCTCAGACTTTAGACCCAGTTTGAAATGTGAAAATCTTCTGTAGCCCTTTAGTCACAGCAGAAAATTTATCACAACAGAAACTGAAAAGAAAAAAAAACTGATTCGTTTTTAATCTTCTGATGATTTATTTGACTCTCTGCTGACAGCGTTTGACTAATGATGAGATATTTTAAAAAAGTTCAGGATTAAAAATAAGACAGAAAAGAATAATAGTTCTAATTTTAATTTTTTTTAAACCTGTTGCTTTGATTCTATTTAAAATGTAAATATTTTCTGGTATTTTTAAACTACATTACAAACTCCTGGACAAAAGAAAATTTTATTAGGCATATTTATTTAATTTTGAAACCTTTGTCAAAGCATTTAATTCTATAACGTGTTATGAGAATTAGATTAAATTATTATCATTTAATTATATAAGTGCATCTTAAGGATTAAGAGAATTAGGATTAAGATGTGCAGAAATTCAAAAACTTTTAAATTGTATATCATGTATTTAGCCATATATTCTCATCTATTTCATTTTTATTATAAAAAAATTAATTTATTAATGTGTGTGTGTGTGTGTGTGTGTGTGTGTGTGTGTGTGTGTATTGTAAATTACGTGAAAATGGATGGATGGAAATCGCCTTTAAAGTCCCGCCTGCAGTACCATTATAGCCCACCAGGCTGACACTTTGGGAAGTTGATCCAGCGCAACACTAAACTTAGAATCAATTTTTTTTACACTGAAACCACAACTGGTCACTGGTTATTTGTTCTGATTAATTAGAGCAGATTCCAATCTCAAAAATATTCCCATTTAAGAGAACTCCACTGCCTCCACTTAATGTTGAAAATAAAACAGAGTATATAAATAAAGAAGCTTTACAAACACTATTGAAGTGGGTTTATTGTCAAAGAGAATGGAAAACATTTTACTCAGGACCATCTGACATCATTCATATTTGGTGTTACGGCTCTGTTCTCTGACATCCAAGTGCTTACACTAAAAGCATGAGACATGGAGAGACTGAGCATATGTGAGACTTCAGGGATTCCAGCTGTTTTGCAGCTGTTGGACTTTAGTCACAGCCACTAGAGGCCATTGTTAAAGTGACACTTTCACTTCTGCATGGATTTACTGTGGGTGACACCACCTTAAAATCAGTGGGAAAAAAAAAGTTTTTTAATAATGTTTAAATGATAGAAAAAAAAATTAAACTAAACTAAATGAATAGTTTTTGTTTGGCTGTTTAGTTTGTAAAGTCTATTTTGTTTTAGGTAACCAGTGTTTCTGTACTCCGTGAACTCTATACAGTTATATACAGTACTATGCACAGTGAAATATATTTTGTACCCGCAGCCGATAGTAAGTAGTAAAAATATGTAATGTGCAGTTAAATCATCTCTGAACACTCACTGCTGGTCTTAGCCACTCCACGCGTGCCAGGTCAGCGGGCTTCAGTATCCCTTGGCCGATGGAGTTTGAGTCTGGGGGGAACAAGTCATCGAGGTACCTCACACCGTTAATCAGACAGAACTTTTTCAGGCTCACGAAGTCTTGATTGAGGAACTTCTCGGGGTTGGTGGGGGTCCCGTGTCCCTTTTGCTTGTGACGAGCCGCCATAATGTTCAGACAGGCACCAGGAGGAGGCATCGCTGCAGTGTTTGTGTTTGTTTCCAAGAATTTTCCAGGTAAATTAGATAATAATAAACCAAATGGGAATAAAGAGAAATGTAAGGGGAGCAGTAACATACAATTATTCTTTAAATGCACTCCACACACCACGAGGATCATAATCAGTCTTCACATAAAAAACAGTCAACTAACTAAGACAACTGAGGTACTGAAATTGAAGCCAATAATATTTGTCATTATTGGCAATATTACATGCAAGTATCACAGCATTTAACATGATACAGCTATAATTGTGTCGTTGGACCATTGTAGGCTAAACAAGTATATTCCAGAGGAGGAAGAAATGTTATTTTAGTTAATTGTTAAACTATTAACAATTATTAAATGATAATGAGATAAAAAAATATTTATATTTACTAAAATTAAAGTGGTACGTTTTAGAGAAATAATCAAAAATTAATGAATATTAGTTCAGTTAGATTACTCCACTGTGCAAAGTAACAGTTTGCAGCGGCACAGGCGCAGCACCTGCTCTAACTCAGCGTTTGCCATCGTGGGTCGCCGATCTAAATCGAGATGACAACAAAAATTGTTTCACTGAAATTATATATAAATAATAAATAAACGAAATTAAAACAAGGAAATGATGGAAACTGCAGGACAACTAGAAATGTAGCTGAAATTTCCGTGGTAATAATAATAATAATAATACTTAAAAAGACTAAAACTGACACTGAAACTAATAAAAACTAAAGAAAATAGAAACTCATTAGAACTATAATAACTCTGATTTGAGTCATTCTTCCTAAAAAGGAGGCTCTTACCTCACAGGCTCAGGAGGGAGAAATGTGCAGTTCAGGGGGAGCAGCTCTGCAGGTGCGAGCGGACAAGCTTCAGTCTTTATATAATGCACACAAACTCCAACGTCTGCCAGGTGGGTGACAGTTACAATGCTCCTTAACTCCATATGCAAATTAGAATTAAACAAACTCCGCCCCTTTCCTTGGAACTACCCTGAAACCTGTGGAGTCGGTTTGAGAGATGTTTCCATAACAGTGACATTAGTTGGTTCTTTGCTTCTTATCGTGGAGCTGCGACCCACCGTTCTGAGCGTCAGTGACTCACTCGTTTCTGTGTTTGTATTAAACCATCAGCATGAATCCAAATAACCAGAAAGCTTTTTCTTTTTGCTTTCAAAGCATGAGCAGATTTCGTCAGAGGGAATAATCCCTGATCCTGGAAAAGAGAAAAAAATGACCCAACAGTTTGTTTTTACTTCACTGCAAATATGTAATTCTGATGATGTCTGTCATCTATTACACATAATGTGTATTTTAAATGTTTGAACAATGACCTGAACCCGCAGAGTGTTTGTAATGACAGTTTGTTTAAACAAAGTTAGCATTCGGTGCATTTTTGGATGCTTCGAGCATCTCTGCTTGTTGGGACTTGTAGCTAAACTGCAGATTTTGTCACAAAAATCAGCCTCTAAGCTGTGTGAATTTTCATATTTAAAATATTTACTCAGACAAAAAGCTGACACTCTTAAACGCTCACTGTCTGTTATCTAATCTAGGTGCACATAACTGTAAGGGCAGCTGCAGAGCTGATGTACAGGCGTACGACTTTATAATAATGCAGTAAAAGATAACAGACATTTACTGCATGATATATTAAATATTCATATTAGAGGACAGGCTGACTGATGAAGCTCCTCTGAGCTCTGAACTCGGAAACAAGTTGCAAAATTAAGATTGACTCCATAACCAACTCTGTCCTCAGAGAACCCATTCTAAAGTTTCCAGCTTTACAGCAGAAATCATGAATAAATAAGCAGGTTTTGTCTCTAATTTTCCCCTTCATGAAGCTCTATGGGTGTTTGTTTTGTTCCCATTTAAACATATTGAGGCTTTAAGTTTTCAGAGATTAAGGGAGATATCCAGATAATAACTATGCAGCAAATATTGTAGCTTCCTCAGTGGTTCCTCTGTATGTGATTACTTGAATCTTACACATACAGTCATGTAAAAACGAAAATATGCCCTCTTTTAGTTCTAAAATGTTACATATAGAGCTATAATTTTAAAAAAATCTAGTCTTTAGTGGGTCTTAAATGGATTAAAAATACAACTTCAGATGAATGACAGCATATGACAAATTACACTGTTATTTCTTGAATAACAGCTGAGCCAAAATGCTGAAGCTGTGTGTGAAAAGGAGCTTGTGCCACCTTTAGTAGAAATCATCATCATTTTCTGCGTGACTTCATCGGTCTCTCACTTCGTGGGAGAGAAATTTTGGCCCACTCTTCATTACAAAGTTGTTTCAGTTCATTTAGTTTTTCACAGAAAATAAAAACACTCCTTTATGTAACTGTGATTATTCTCCCCCTCAGACCATCTATTTCCTTGGAAGTGAGAGCTGAATGAGTGATAATCATTTGCTTGTTTTCACATGTCCTGCTGAGCAAACAGGTTCCAGAAAACTGGATGTGTATCCTCAGTGGGAACAAACACAGTAAAAAAAAAGGGAGAGTCAAAAGAAGCAGTAATCAAAACAGATCTGCATATATTTTAAATGACAATAAATACTGTTAGTCATGCGAGGTTAACAACTTGTATACATCTTGGTTATTATAACAGTCTGAAGTCTCAAAGTTGCATCATAAGTGCTTCATTTGAGTGAACATTACAGCTTTGTTAACAATCTCAAGATGCACCTTGTTATATGTAACAACGATGGTGGTGCGTCTAACCTCATTACTAATTTTTTCTCCTCAGTTTTTCTCTTGATGTTGTTGCCCACTCAAACAAGCCTCAGTAGAACTTAAACCATCATTCGAATGATAATAAACCAAGTTTAACTTATAATCTAATTTTCCTCCAAATAATTCTTGTTCTCCATCCTTCTGGGATAATGAAGCCTGTCTGTCCCTCTCCCACTGGCCAGTCTTACTCTTGGTTTCCTTTACAGGT
>JASGAU010344582.1:0-14322 GCA_030220045.1 Australoheros facetus
TTTGTGCGTGTGTATCAGGTGATTCGTGTATTACAAAAAATTACAATTCCAGCAAGTTACGCACAAATCCAGCATTACAGACACACGGATATTTGAGTTATGCACAAATCCAGCATTACAGACACACGGATATTTGAGTTACGCACAAATCCAGCATTACAGACACACGGATATTTGAGTTACGCACAAATCCTGCATTACAGACACACGGATATTTGAGTTACGCACAAATCCAGCATTACAGACACACGGATATTTTGAGTCAATTTTCTCTCCATATAAATTCACCAACACAGTCACACTCCATTTGGCCAAAGATAAGTGTCCAATGAACACCATAACAAAAGCTTCAGGAAAAGGGTCAACATACTGGGCAAAGGATATGTTACACTTATTTTTCCAGTGTGGCAATAACTGCGCTATGTAATGTAGAAGGATACACAGTTTTCAGGTACTACGAGTTTCTTATTCATCATTTGTCATGCATGTACAATGAAAGCATGAAAGACTTTATATTTAGCTTCTAGGAGGTGCACTTAGATCAAGTGAATAAACATCTTCTTAAAGTTTTCTCTCTGAAGAACATGAGAGCGAGGGGAGGATGGATGGTGAATCAGGAAGTGCATTAGTAAGGAGGAAGTGAGGGCAGCTATGAAGAGGATGAAGAGTGGAATGGTAGTTGGTCCAGATGACATACCTGTGGAGGTATGGAGATGTCTTGGAGAGGGCAGTGGACTTTTTGATTAGATTGTTTAACACAATCCTGCAGAGTGAAAGGATGCCAGAGGAATGGAGAAGAAGTGTACTGGTGCCAATTTTCAAGAACAAGGGTGGTGTGCAGAGCTGTAGTAACTACAGAGGGAAAAAGTTCATGAGCCACACCATGAAGTTATGGAAAAGAGGTGTTGAAGCTAGTTTAAGAAGAGGGGTGATGATCGGTGAGCAGCAGGATGGCTTCATGCTGAGAACGAGGACTACAGATGAGATGTTTGCTTTGAGTGTTGATGGAGAAGTATAGGGAAGGTCAGAAGGAGCTTCACTGTGACTTTGAGGATCCAGAGAAAGCAGATGATAGGATGCTGAGAGGGGAATTATGGCACTGCATGAGGGAGTCAGTGTGGCAGAGTATGTGAGAGTGGTGCAGGACATGTATGAGGACAGTGAGACAGTGGTGAAGTGTGTGGTTGGAGTGACTGATGGGTTCTAGGTGGGGGTGGAATTACATCAGGGGTCTGAGCCCCTTCTTGTTTGTAGTGGTGGTGGACAGGCTGACACATGCGGTCAGGCAGGAGTCTCCATGGACTATGATATTGTGATCTGTTGGGAGAGTACAGAGCAGGTGGAGGTATGTGCTGGAGAGGTGGAGGTATGTGCTGGAGAGGAGAGGGATGACAGACTGTGTGTGTGTGTGTGTGTGTGTGTGTGTGTGTGTGTGTGTGTGTGTGTGTGTGTGTGAGAATGAGAGTGAGACAGGTGTAACAGTGAAGCTGCTGGGAGCAGAGGTAGTGAAGGTGGACAAGCTAAAATACCTGAGGACAGCCATTCAAAGCAACAGACAAGAGCACGAGAGAGGTGAAGAAGAGAGTGCAGACAGGGTGGAGATGGGTGATTGGTGACAGAAGGAGAGCAGCAAGAGTGAAGGGAAGGTTTACAAGATGGTAGAGAAACCTGCTGTGATGGTTTGGAGACGGTGGTACTGACAAAAAGTCAGGAGGCCGAGCTGAAGATGTGAAGATTTTCAGTGGGAGACATCAGGAGGAACAGGATTAGAACAGGATCAGGTTGCACAGTTTGGAGTCAAATTTAGAGAGGCAAGGCTGAGATGGTTTGAACATGTGCAGAGGAGGGATGGTTGATATACTGGACAAAGGATGTAGAATATGGAGCTGCCAGGCAGGAGGAAAAGAGGAAGGCCTCAGAGGAGCTTATGGATGTGGTGAAGGAGGACGTGCAGAGGGTTGGTGTGACAGAGGAGGATACTGGGACAGGGTGAGATGGAGGTGACCCCTAAAGGGAGCAGCACAAGTATAGCCCGATAAAAGAGCACTGCCTTTGTGGCAGCGAGAAGTAGACGTGAAAGTTTAATGCACAAACGTTTAATGTAAAGTAAACTGAAACATGGACCTAAACAGAGGATTTACTGAGCACCTCAGAGGCACTGCTGCAGCAGGGGAAGCTGAACCTACATAAGCACAGCCCCAGCCAATTTCCACGTTCTCCTTCAGGCACTCTGGCTTCCTCCCATATAGTCCACATGCGTGCTGGGTTAACTGGTGATTCCATATTGGATCTGTGTGTTTCTCTCTGTTGGAGCAGCCCAGGTCACTGGTCTTTGGTCCACCCTGCGACCCTGGGCTTGATATGTGGTTAAATGGATGGATGTTAGTGACCTGGTGTGTGTGTTTTCTTGTTTCGGTTTATATAAAGTTAAAGTGTGTACCACTGACACGTTATTACGTAGCCATGCTACTTATTTGTGAACAATTAGTTTAAAACCACTTTCTTTATCAAATTCAAGTATTTCACCATCCTCATTTCAGGCAAAACTTTAATTCTGGTAGTTCTAATGATGTAAGTCTGCTTATCTATTACTGCAGAGTTTACTCTCCGTGTTTCTTGCATCACTGTTGTCATGTAAATGTATTGCATAAACACATGGCAGCATGGTGGTGTGGTGGTTAGCACTGCTGCTAGAATGGCATCTAGAAGGTCTCGGTTCGATTCCACCTCCGCCCGGGCCTCTCTGTGTGGAGTTTGCATGTTCTCCCCGTGTCTGCGTGGGTTTCCTCCGGGTCCTCCGGTTTCCTCCTTCCTTCCTGCCTCTCGCCCTCTGTCAGCTGGGATAGGCTCCAGCGACCCTGATCAAGATAAGCAGAAGAGGTTGGATGGATGCATAAACACACATGCACCTATAAACCTCTCTCTAATAAGGCTCATATATACTGTAAATTTTATCCACAGCGGGACTTTTGCAGTGCACTGCATCAGGCACAAGGTGGCGCTGCAGAATAAGGTTTGACACTGACCAGTTTCATTTGCTCGGTGGAAGAAATGCTGAAAAACAGATCTTATCACCTGCAGATTAAAACACAGGCTAACAGATATGAACTGTTTCACACGTCCAGATGAAAAGACAGCTTCTCCATTTTCCTCCTGACCTTTTGTGCTAATCACAGCCACTGTAAAAAGAAGTGCTGTAAAACACCGGCCAGCTGCTGATAAAGAGCACTCACGTCTAACAGGTGGTGCTCTGTGCGTAACGTCTCCTCAGTACAAGCAAGCAGTTATGGCTTTATTGCCCTACACATCCCCTTCATATCTGTGTACTTCCCAGCCACGGCCAGGTAAGACCACCTGTCGGAACAATGATAAGACAATAAGAGGGATTGTATGCAGTGATAGCTTGGCAAGCACTGGCTATGGCTGTGGTAATAGTGAAGTGCAATATTTTTGATGACCATGGCCGTGTTGGTTTAGTGTGTGTGTGTGTGTGTGTGTGTGTGTGTGTGTGTGTGTGTGTGTGTGTGTGTGTGTCCATCCTTCCATCTGTGCTAAGGCCAAAGATGACCACTGGAGGGCAATGGTGCTCACTATAGTAATAAATCATTTTTACATTAAAAAAAAATGTTTTCATCTCTATTTTTTTCTATTTTTTCTATTTTTCACCTTTTTTTTGTGTGTTTTTCAAATAAACACATTTTATAGTTAGTATTTAAACAAAGATGCTTCAAACTCCAAATGAATTCCCAGGAATGAAGTAAGAATGGTTTCTTACTTTCAGCTCATAAGCTAGTTGCAATAAACAAATATGGCTCACTTTTTTTTTTTTGGCACGATTATCTGCAAGATGCCACAGCTGGAGCCACGGACAGCACTCACTCACTGGCTGGGGGCGGTTGGCTTAGCAATTGTACAAACAGGCTGGCTGATTATTTTTGCTTTGCTTTACCAACACGCCATTGAGATCAGCAGATCGACAGCTAGCTTTCTGAGAGCTCCGCTTTTCAGTGTGATGTGCAGTAAGTCTGAGGATCTCTGTGCAAACAGCCTCTTTATGACAGAGAGCAAGGTGAGCGGCTTCAGACACTACAAGCCAGACAACTCATCAAACAAACACACTGGAGGCACTGAGTACACTTACTGTGTACCATCTCGTTTGTGTTATTAGAGAATTTATTGACATTAGTATAATATTACAGCTTTCCACAAATAAATACAGCGCTGATGTAGTCTCTTTGTGTGTTGTGGTGTACATTATCTTCACATTACACCATATTTTCGTGCTTTCTGAAACTTGCCTGCATTTCACCACCCTGCTGTTTGGTGTTAACATGCATTCTGCATTTTCCCATCATCTCCTCAGTTATCAGAGAAGATCTAAGTCGCCGCCTTTATTCCTTTTTTCACATTCGTACTGTTAAGAAACATTTTGTGTTTAAACAGCACTTTAGCACCTTTCAGCACCTTGCTAGCAGGCTCAGCTTGCTATGTGAGCCTCACCTGATGAATCTGCACAGCTCCCAGCTGCACAGCTGAGAGGCTTCTTTTCTCCAGCCTAGCAACAGCTTTAGCACTAATCTCTCCTGCTCTGTTTTCTCCTTCATTTTGCTTTATTGTTTCTCAAATGTGAAAGTTGATGACTGATTATTTTAGTGTTCTGCCACCTTCCAAATCTCTCAGCATGCCTTATCTCGAGATAAAACCCCAGCGCCTGTAAATGGCTGACTTGAATGCAGGTGCACTTAGTGTTCAAATCATAGGAGAGAGAAACAAAGCGTGTATGCTAAATCCTCACAGCCAAGGAGATATGAAACGAAACAATGCTGCGCACTTTAAAGAAATGTTGTTCAGATCTGCCTAACAATATGAGACAGGCCTAACATCAGGACAGCCTGTTAATTCCAACTAAATTAGCCTGAGCAGCCGGTGCGTAGCTTAAAACATGTCTCTGAATACTCTATGAAAACTGTCACAACAGAGGCAACCAAATAATCTGCCGCTCCAGCATCATCGCTGTCAGAGGGCCGAACAAGAAGCACCGCAGCTGGTTTACAGGCAGTCACGTGACGATGCTGACCCATTAACATCGTTGTTCTCATATCCATAAACGGATATTTCGAAGCAACATTTAAAGTGTTTAACCAAATTAGCAGTCAAATGAGCAACAGCATCTGCTATACGTTAACGTCACAAAATTTTCCAGAGACGGCACAAAAAAACCGAAATGTGACCGCAGATTCAAATGCCTCTGTTTTCTTTTCAATTCCAGGATTTAAAATGGGTCCGTGATTAGAAAGACTATTGTGAGGAATAGGAAAATATCATCCACGGAATCAATATCTATTTCCATATGGCATGAGAATGATAATAGGCCGAGCTCATACAGATAGTCCGAAAAAGAATGGTGGTTAGGAGGCATTTCACTGGTTCGCCTTCATGAAAACACATCACAGCACGGTGAATCTTGTGGTCTGCTCTTCTCTGCATCAGTGATAAATTAAGCAACTGCCACAACTGTCAGTCTGGTGCCTTTAAGTCAGCAGTTAGCAGCTCTGTAACTGCCAACGTCTGTTCTCATTCTTACGAGCTCGAGTCCTGCGCTGAATCATTAACGCTCCTCTTCCATCACAAAATGGTTTTTTTTTTTTGTTAAGTAGCTCAAAACTGTGGACATCCCTCAGATTGCGGATTGCATTTCCCCTGAAAATCCTCCAAAGGCCTTGATGGACATCTCAGGCAGAGCTGGGTAAAAACACTGAGATGGACCTTTTATTGTGGTGTTTTGCTTGTGGTGGTGTTTCACCGGTGCCAAAGCGGGCCTGGTTTGCAGCCATGTGTGACCGGGGCACTTAGTGGCTCACACTAATGACCCTAATTGGGAAAGTGGGCTCAGTTTCAGGGTCACTGACAGACTGACTGAGGAATGTGACCGGGTGGCACCCTCCTATTGTCTGGGCCACCCGATCAATTAGCTGCTTATCGCAATAGATACCTTCCCTCACGTCTGTCTCTGCAAATGGAAACTGACCTCCGTTTTTCCTGAATAAGCCTCCATGCAAAGGATTCTCAGGCCTGCACCGCACGGCTTACGAGTTTCTAGAGACACAAATGGAAGAAACGCACAAAAACTTAAAAATTCTCCCACTTTTGTCTTAAGCTTCCAAACTTGTCTTCTGTCATGGGAACCTAAAGCGCTCACCTGACTCGGGAGGTTTCACTTCTTTCAGCGACCTCCTCTGACTGCCATCGCTGCAGCGCACAGGAGCTTTGTGCCTTTTGTCACACAGCTCTGCAGACAGATTATGCTTTGTTCCCACAGGGAGTGGTGGGCTATTTGTGTTGTACTCTTAGCAGGAATTTTGGTTTTGACGCGGCTCTGTGTGGGATGAAGGTTCAGACAGGATTCCAAAGAAGGAGACTAACAGGGAGACGTTTCACAGTAACAATTCTCGTTGCGTACCCTCTGGCATCGCACCGTCATTTAATCAGGTGTTTGATGTGGTCGGCCTCACGTTATGCTCCACACCCTCAGAGGCTTCGTGAATGAACCTGTCGAAGCAAAATGAAAAAGCAGCTTCAGTCAAGAAGTTTCTGAAATCCATTTTGTTTTCATTGCAAAGATTAATATATTTGCACGGCTGTTTCGGTTGTGACGTCATAAAATATGGAAAAGCAAATGTGTTTTTGATTAAATCTGCATAACTGCTGATTATACGAGCCTTTCCTGTGCATTTAAAAGGAAACCAAACTCTCAGTTGTTTTTCTAAACTGAGTGTAGTTTTCCAACGTTTCAGGCTTTTTCATACAAAACTTGTGATCCTGAACATGTTAGATCCACTGTTGGAAATCTAACATATCTATTTAATATTAAAAAGGCTGATACTAATCTAGCTCATGCACACTCTGTGCATTATGTGTCCCATTAAAGTGCACTAGGAATCTTTTGGGACCTTTTTGAAGCCTGATATGAACGCGATCAATTGTTAGAAGGAGAGAAAGTGTTTCACTGTTCATAAGTGGACTTCAACAATTCAAATGTCCATTTATGCTGTTTCATTTCATTCAAGTAGCATGCATTAGGTCATCTACCACTGCCTTCACATTATTTCGTTAGTGAAACCTTCCTGTGAACTCAGAGGCACAATGTGTACAATAAACAGGCCTCCATGTGCATCTGTGATCTTTTTCTGGCTGTGGGATCCATTCAGCTCTCTGCTACTGTCTGCCACCTGCTTCCCTGTGGTGCCGCTCAGATGTGGCTTTTATTATTACCTGTGCTATGGTCCTCTCATTTCAGACTCAGACGCGCATTACGTTGGTAGGTGTGCATTAAAAATAAAAACCCGCTTTGGAACATGCAATCTCGCATGATTTGAGCACAATAAAAATATTTTAGTCTCACCACAGTTCAGGGTGCAGATGATCACATGGCAGCGAACAGCAACATACACTACACCTGTGTGGGCTGGTCGAAAGCATTCATAGGCATGCACCATTAAAAGAAGTCCATCCATTCATTCTCTTCCACTTATTCAGGGTCACGGGGTGGGGGGGTACACCCTGGACAGGTCGCCAGCCTGTCGCAGGTCTAACACAGACAGACAACCACTCACACCTATGGGCAGTTAAGCATCAGCCTGACGCCACTGAGGTCCCCACTAACTGCACGTCTTTGGACCGCGGGAGGAAGCGAGAACATGCAAACCCCACACAGAGAGACCATCATGCTGTGCAGCAACAGCGCTAACCACATATAAAAAGAAATATGTTTCTCTGATATTTTCCTATGCTTACAACAGTTACATTTCCACATTGTTCAAAGAAATCATCAACGTCATGTCTTGATAGTGAATAGTTTACAAGATGATTTTTTTTTTTTCTTAATGCTTCTCAGCACAAGCCACTGAAAGACATGGGTGTGAGCCACGTGCTTAAAGTATGTGTGTCAACAGTGCTGGCCTGAAGATGAACCTGTGGATACACCTTGTGTGGAGGCAGAAGAAAAGGGAAAGGCAGGGGGAGAAAGATGGAGAAAAGCGGGTGTGGCCTGCTAAATGAGTCAGCCAGAGCCGAGTCTGCTGAGTGGCAAATCAAATGCCAATTGACAGAGCACACTCTGGCTCCGAATTCACTGGCTCCCTCCACTGCACAGGTGGTCTTTGTCTCACGCACACACCAAAACACACTCAGCCACTCTAAATGCAGAAACACACTGCAGTGCAACCTCAATGGATGATTGCTCTCTGCATTAAACAGGTTAATCTCTGCAGGAAAAACAATACTATTTGAGTTTGACAAACATTCCTGATCACACAGTGAATCTGTATTCAACAGGAAGGCAGCAACACAAATCATACTTCCTATTTTTTTTTTTAAATTTTACTTCTGCATTGTTAAGATGTTGTTTCTTATTGAGTGCCCTGTGCGTGACCTAGCAGTTGCGACACAGCGTGCCAGGATCTGACCTCATCCACACACACACACACAAGCGTGACACTTGATTAATGGGCTCTGAGGTGAACCCTGTGCGCCTGTCCCAGGTCAGTCTTTTTGTGCTGATCCTTGAAGGGAGTGGTCAGGTTGTCCCTGGTTAATTGATGGTGCTTCCAGCACGGAGGAAGGTAAAACAAGTGCCGCACAGTAAGACTTGCTGAACCTCTTTATTTATTGCTTTTCTCTCTCTCTCTCTCTCTCTTACTCAGTCTGAGAACAAAGAGAAACCACTTTCAGTTGTCAGTCACAGCTCTAGTTTACCTTGATAACTTTGGCATACTGTCAAACTTTAATCTATAATAGGCGTGTTTGCAAAGCAAAGAATCCCTAAGAATGATCTATTTGCTCATTTCTTAGGTCTTGTTTAAATAAATGCATTACATAAACTCTTTCTGTATTTGTTTGTAAACATCAGGAGATGACGTGCTGAGCAAATTTACTCTCGTGTGTGGTCACAGGGGTGCTGAAGTAGCTCCAATTCATAATGCAGCCCAACAGCTCGCCACTATTATGAGTATTACCACGTGAAGATGTCATTAAAACTGAGTTTTCATAAGCAGAAGATTTTTCTTTTTTTTTTTTAATTGTGGACCTGAACACTTTTGAGTTAGGTTTTTTTTTTTACTTTTCCAGAGTGACTGAAGTGTGTTTGGAAAATGTAAATATGGAATTGTATCCCACTAACATTAAAAAAAAAAGGATAAAAGCTACATGAAAATTTAATTGTGGAGTCAAAATGTGGAGTAATGATCTTACTCCTGACCTGCGTCGCTGCATCTGTACATGCAGATGTAAAATTGGGCACATGGTTCATTCTGTGTCTTTCTGTAACTGATGCATTTGCACATTTTTGTAGGAATCACAAATTCTACTTGCAGAAATAACCCACTGTTTTGCATCCTCATGCTGATAGCATTGCTGAAATTCTGTAAATGTGAAACGCGTCATCATACTCAGCGTGTTAAACATCTTATGAACAGACTTGCAACCTGCCCGCCTGTCTGCTTCCCTGTCTGCACGCCACCTCGGGAGACGGGGATTAGAGGCCTTGGAGGACTGACTGTATGGATGGTGTATGAATAAGTTGGAGAGAGGTGACAGACGGGACAGATCGCGTCTCATCACCAGTAAAGCCTTGGGGCTCCCATAAGGGACCAGTGCATCACACAGAGAGCTACATAAAGGGCCGCCGCAGACGAAGGCCTGGTCAAGGCCTAAGCTATAGAAGCCCTGACATCTGGCTTTCTTCTATGTTTCACCGCCAACCTGCTACCCCAGTCTGGCAGCTATATGCACTTCATTATTGTGCCTTAATGCACTCTTGAATCACAGTCAAAATTTGGTCCTGATATGTGTTTTTATTGCCAATAAAAATCTACTTTATATGAAGTATCTACCATAAGATATATAGTAAGCTTCAACAGCATGCAGTATATGACACTGGCAGTATCTTTATGCTGCCCATTTATGTACAAATGTGCAATGTGTGTTGCATTTTGGCCAACAAACTGTAAAGATAAAATTATGATGAGACAATAAAGGCAGGCTCAATCATTTTGAAGGGAAGATACACAGCAGGTGGTACGAAAAGCTCTGACAGAACCCCTGATTTGTGCAGAATTGTGTTGCTTAAAGGATATGGCCACCAGATGCCCATTTGGATGAAAATCTAGGTTTCAGTCTAATCTGTCAATTTCGGAAGCCAAAAACGTGTCAGCTTCATGAGCAATGCGAGAAACTTTGCTGCTAACGCTGTTCCAGAGCACTTCTTTACTTTACTAGATTGAGAATTGTCAGACATTTGTTTGCAATTTTATGATTACAATTATATTTTATTAATCTTATTTACAAATAACAAGCCATACTTTTTTTTTCTTCCTAGGAATACATGATTGCCTTTGTGCTGGGTGCACAGGACCTCAGCAGTCCTAGGAACATAGCCATAGATGGCAGTGTTTTGCCTTATTTTTAACAGCCCACTGAGTTCTGTGGCTGTGCAGAAATTACATTTTGTTTCTGTGGAATATGCTTTAAGATGTCTGCAAATATATATATATATATATATATTTATCATTTTTAACTGAATATTTTTTGGCTGACCGTTCATGAACTGGAGATAAATTTCCTTGAATTAAGCAAATCCTTTATGACCTAATGCACTGATTTCCACATGGTATATTAACAAGAGTGCGCCGTATACTGTGTATGTTTGTCTTCTTTATATTTAGGTTTAAAATTTGCACTGGATCATACATTTTAGCTACAGCTACCCAATATTTTCTATTATTTTACAGATTTTCTGCTGTGATGCCATTTCCTAATGTTGTGGTTTCAGATCAGCTGTGCCAGTTTTCTCATTTACTGTCCACAATAAACAGAAACAAAGGAAAACAAATAAAAACCAGTTATTTATTACTGTGGTCCAGAGGCTCCACGTCTTTGCCAGTTATGGGAATCAGTCTTATTTATTTTTATTGTTTTGTCTTAATTGAATCAGTGTGTCCTTTTAAAAAAGGATCGCCTGCTGCACCTGATGCGGTGATCTCAGAATCAGGACTCTGCTGCTCTCTTTGACTAAAGCATCCTGATATTCTTCTCGTATTTGCTGAGTTAAAGAAGATTTGTTGACAAGTTCTACTTGAATAAATGTGTTTAAACAACAGTAAATTTCCTTGGTCTTTTGCTCCGACTGGGCCAAGGTCGGTTTTATATTCGACTGAAATCATAAAATGACACTTGAGATAAACAGAATGTTTACCCTCCCCATGTGAGCTGAGGCTGATATGTAAATGCAGCCTTATTCTTTCATCAAATTTGCATTTACCCTCTTAACCAAACACTACAGGGTTCCAATTCAAACAGCACTAATGATGGCTGGCCCTTTATGACCGATTGCCGTATCGGCAAAAAAGGGGAAGAGCAATTTAGCCTGGAATGAAAGGAGTAAAGCATAGTAGCTATCTGTGAGTGGCTGACAATAATTGGATCAACTTTGGAGAGAAATGGATGTGTTTTGATGCTCTAGTGGCTGACTGGCAATCGGCTGGCTTTTCGCCTATTTATCATTCCCCTTTTATCTGCTGCTGCCAGACCTTTCCACTGCCTCCATTCCAGGGCCGGCTAATCAAACAACTTTTTAATAAGACCAAACGGCATCTCCACAGCCAGAGAACAGAGCAGGGCTTCACAGAACAGCGAGGAGAATCTTGGGATGAATATCAAGTAACACGCTGACACGCTGTTTTTCTGCAATGAAAAGTTTGACACAGTATCAAAAACAATCAGCTGACTTTGTTTGCCGCTTTCAGATCTGTCAAGCAAGCTGTGATTCACAGGGCCGCAGCCTCCTCAAACTGGGCTGCTTACGGCTCATCAGCAAGAAGACATTCAGATTAGCTGGACTTGACTTTTCAGCTCAAATGACGTCTTGCAGAACTGCTTTGTTGGCTGCAGCTGAATTCAGCCCGATGCTACTAGGACCGCGCTCCTGCATTTTTCCACAATGACTCAGATTCTTCTGAACCTTCCAGTCAACCGTTATTGGCATGTAAATATTTAGTGCAAATACACGTCTGTGTATTTTGAAACGGGTATTTTCATAAAGTTGCACTCAGTGGTGTTACATTCCACCCTGGTGGCACTGGTTGTGGTCCTGTAGCACCTTTGCACAGCTCTCTAATCACAAATTTGAGCTGGATTCATCACTGCATGGAAATCTGGACAGATAGCAGTACAGTCAGCAGGTTCAAGGTCCTGTCAGGAGCCAGCCTGGCTTGCTTTCTGTCCTTGTCCCAGGGATAAAATTGATGTCCTGCAGTGACTGCAAGATCACCAGCTGCCGCTGGTCCATATGGCTTTAGAGACGTTAACAAGCTCACATCAAAACAAGTGACAAAATGCAACAAAGAGCACCAAGGAGTGAACAGGGCTGTCTTTAAGGAGGAGCTCCGTGTTGGTCCCCTACCACCAAAGGAGGGCAGGGTAGAAAAGCGGACCTCGGTTTGAGTCCTTGCTAGGTAACTGAGGGTCTCATGTTTGGAATGTGTCTCCCTGTGCCTGTGATACGCCACCCTGCAAGCCCACTGGCCATAGGTCACACAATTTGTCTTTGTTCTCAGTGCCTCAATTATGTATTTCCTTTTTGATTTAAAAAAAAAGAAAAAAAAGAGGTGCCCTTGGAAGTGAACAACAAACTCACATTTTGAGTGCGCCTGTCAAATTGCTATCTAATTGTTGCAGGGCTGCAGGGGGAGCTGATATCTGCTTTTCTCCTGCCGCCGGCTGCCGGCCCTGCCGTTCACAAAGCCGGGGATGCCACACACATTCTGTTTGTTCTACATGAGCAAACAGATTGTAAACTGGCTGATAATTTTTGTTCTGACAATGTCATTTACGGCTGTCAGCCTTTTGTCTGCTCTGTTTGCTTTATTCAAATATGAACCGAGTGGACCTCCCCTTCAGCGCTCACTTCTGCATTAAAATCACATCAATTCACTTCCATTTTGTCTTATCTGAAATTCATTGGAGGCAATCACTTGGTTGAATGCCCTGCCATTGCCATGGAGACCACAGGTCCCGTGTGGACTTCAGTAGGATTAGGAACTTGTAAGATTTAAGTCTTGAAGTACACAGTTGCTTTGTTGTGTTCCTCTTTGATTTGAAGGGGAGGAATTTGCCTTTTCTAACTTTGGACTGAGGTGAAATAAATCTGTGTATATATTAGCATCTTCTGCTAGGATTGATAAATATTCATCCACTCCCCCTTGGACTGATTTATCTCTGCATTTACCAGTTGCTTTAAAGGCACTTCTGCAGTTATTTTCCTCACCCTGATCTGCATTCATGTGGCACTGGGAACCACAGCAGTGAACCACACTGAAAATGGCATTTTACTCCTGCACCACTCGGCTTCATTCGTCAGGCAGCCACGTCTGTGCCGAAACCACCGACGTCCAAGTGGTACGCAGCGCCCGGTGCCCCGGTGGCACCGCTTTGCCCCGCCGAAGGACAATAACTCCAACTCGGCGAAACGAGCAGGGGTGCTCACTGGACGCTCGCCTCCCAGGGCGTCGCACTTCACTCCTGAGGCATCTCCACCCCCCCCCACCCCCCACCCCCCTTTGTTCACCAAGGTCAGGGCACAAAGTGCTGAGTTATTCACATCAAACTGTCTGGCTGGAAGCGGCTGCAGATGTTACTGTTTTTGTGTTTGGTTTTGTCTCCTCGCTCCGTCTTTTCTCTCTCCCCCGCTTCTTGTCAGAGCTGGCTGCCAGGGCGCTTGGCGTGCGAGTTTTTAAAAAGCTGAAAAAACGTGGCCCATGAAAGAGAAGCGGAGGCCTTGGCTCCTGCACCTCGTGAATTGTTTTCTGTGTTTTGTTTAGTTTAGTTTTGTCTTTGCTAAAAGTACAAAGTAAACAGTCTGAAGTAAATGGATCCATTTTTAGTTGGACCAGGCAGTTTGTGCACAACGGAGAGACACTTCTTTTTGTCCTCTTTACCACCAATGGTAACATCTATTAGGCCACCCTTTATTGTCAGCCGTGACAGGCGGTTTTCAAAACTTAATGCATTCCAAATATTTCCTCCACTTTCTTACAAAGGTTAAGAACAAAAGGAATCTTTTGAATAGTTTGCACATTTTAACTAACAAAAGGATGGTCTAGATCAAAACACTGAATAACAGTCCTAAAATATGCTGTAGATGTATGGAGTCATTTGCATCTCATTTCCTTATTGAATTGCACCGCACACTCTGGCCAGTTTAGATCCTGGTGAGACAGCCAGGCGGAAAGCCAGAGGTAAAGCATGCATATATATATATATATATAT